>CAIGRB010045448.1:47075-75888 GCA_903798255.1 Fraxinus quadrangulata
AAAACTTATTTTCTTACTTGTAAGTAAGTTTTATATGAAAGTGAACCTTTTAGGTTAGCCAAACAAGTTCTTAGTCGGCAAACAGCAAAATCAACACTTTAAAATATCCATTTTCTTTTGAATCGATGCGTATTGCATAAAAATTTATTTAAAATATAAAATTTTCTTTTGAGACAAATTTAAAAGTTTTTAAGTTATTATCGCTAATTATTTGTCTAATTATTGATATTGAAATTATTACAATAATTTTTACATCATAATTATAATTTTGTAAAATTTGGAATATATGTAATAAAAAGAGTAAATTGCTAATATTATCCCTGACCTTTGGAAAAGTTGCCATCATATCCCTAGCCTTTTTTGGTCTGATTTCATGTCCTTTGAGAAATTAGTAGACTTCATCCCTATAGACGGTCACCATCCAATTTTTATGAATTGTAAAATGAGGATATTGACATTTAACTTATATAATAATAATAATAATAATAATAATAATAATAATTAAGAGTAATGCTAGAAGAATTTTCTCTTGAAAAATGAGAACGTGTGCTTAAAAAAAGTTCCTATACTTTAGAGGCAGTCTTTTGTAAAGTTGTAATTTCATTATAAGTCAATTTATGTTATGTAATTCAATTAAAAGGAAATAAATGTGATTTAAATGGAAATGTATTTGAGAATTATTGGGGAAATGTCAAGATTCATACGGTCATGCTCCATACATATTTATAGAATTACGAGAGATTTAAAACACTCTCGATTAATCTTATTATGTTTATACAAACGATGTATGATGATTTTCAAAAATCACCTAATACAATTTGTAAGAATTGCTTAACAAGATTAAAATAAGACGAGTAGACCTTGGAAGACGCTCTATAAAAAAATATCTTACACGAGTACACATTATTAAGGAGAGAGACACGTGGACGACTTATTTGGTTATCAAATATGCCATCAATATACTATAGATAAAGAATAAAAGCCATGTTCCAAATGATTAAGATAAGCGAACAATTTTATTGCATTTGTATGACAAATTGTTTTACTTTAAAGTTTTCAGGTTATTTTACAAAAAAAAAAATAGGTGTTATTACAAATTTCTTCAAAAATCCTTAAGTCATGTAAGATAATTATGCTAAAGATATCTTTAATTTATATTACATCAAAAGTCGAACGCTGTGGCCAGTGAGAATTGTATCCCTACAATATTTAAACCGCATAAAAAATATAATATGAAGTATAACCATAATTTTTTTATAAAGACCTAACATCTTAAAATAAAATTTTTATGGAACGTATTGAATATTTCAAAATAATGTACAATACACAGTCAACTATGACAAGAATTGACAAAATTGAGGTTGGTCGATGATTTACCCGCCATCACTTCTGGAAATCAATTATTTAAAATTTAGTGAAAGAACCCAAAACCAACTGAGCTCAACATCTCCCTGATGTTTATTTTTCGATGTCATAGGTCATCTCAAATCGTAAAATAAATTTATCGACACATCCAAACTATATCTCACAATAAAATGAAAAACACGATATCGAGGGTAGGTCCTCGTACAATAATTATTTCCATCATCCAAGATTGTTTCTTAGAAGTGATCATGCACAACATTCTCTTATTCAACTCCTCTACTAGTCTAATACAATGCACCCACCCAAACTTTTCCAATTTGTACTTTTTTATTTTTTAAACCACAACTTTATGTATGGTACAAACAGACATAGCACGTTGTACACCTAATCCTTTTCCTGTTGAGATAAGGTTAGGAATCTTCATGTGCTGCTCTTTAATTCGACACTGGTCACGTGGTAATGGGCCCTTGACATTGAATGATATGCATTATGGGCCCACGAGGCCAATAGCCCAATACAGATGTCAAGGTATTAAGCCTTTGATATTGAGATAAGAGGCCCACTATGTCTGATAGAGGGCTCACATTTGGGCCCATTTGACAAATGCAATAATGTATGAACATTGACTTGGAACATAATCTCGTTGAATTTAATGTGACACGGTGCACGTGATGATTGTGAGGTTAAGACATGGCTAGTCATTGATATTTCAATGTCAACCTGGGATAGGATAGGGTAGGATAGTATAGAAGTGGTGGTGATCTACTTCTCTTGTGAAAATAAATCAAGGTCGGATATGTGGATCAATGTATTTTAATATCAAAAATCACTCATTATATATCGAGTATTTAGTAAATGAAACCATTTAGTTCGAATCGAGTTCAATTCTACCTATAACATATCTTACAATTGATGACAACGATCATCATTTTGAGTTTTAAAATTATTCTTAATAGAGAAAGAAACAACTAATACCAATGTTTCCGCAAAATGAACCAATACCAAATAGGCACGGGACAAGGAAGAATGTTTTACAAGATCGAATCAAATGTATGTTGTCGAGGCAGTCCAGTAATACAACAATATTTTATTGTTCTGTGTACATCTCAAATTATCCTGTCAGCATGTTCTTTTGCCTATTTTTTGTTTCCCCATTTAATTATATACAAAATATATAATATTAGGTAAATTCAATAACTGCATTATTCTCTTTTGACCATGAGTATTTGGACAACATACCCTATCTTTGGGGGGTGGGTTAGAGATAATTTTTTTATAACTAATTATGAGAATAATAATGAACAGTACACTTTGCCACTACGAATTTTCACTATTTTGAAAAAAAAATAAATGGCACAAGGTGATCTCACGCTCAACTCACATCTAAATAAGAATTAATCCCGGCCAGGTCACTCACATGGGTGGGCCCCCACCCTGTAAAATTATGTGTGGACCCCACACGTGTGAGTGTTATGTAAAACAAGTTTTATTTTTATACGTGTAGCGCTGTTCTCTAAATAAACCAACACATTGAAATTCGAGAATATTAATGTAGGAGACCCTATTTAACTGCAGTCGAGAAGATAAGTACACATGATGATTACACTCCAAATAGACTAATACGGCAGGGTGGGGAAGGACAAGTAATGGCCCTCAACCTGGAGAAGTTGATAACCAGTCATTTTCGAGCAGGGTTGGCAAGGGGACAAGCTACAAGTTTACTTTGTTATCTTAATTGAACGTCCCTACAAAAAAGGGCCACAGATTGTCATTCACCACAATTTCCTGCCTTCATATCTTGAATGTTTCTCTTATATAAACCAAATGAACTCAAAAGAAACTCTCCACCTCCACAAATAAAGCTTCAAATACTTTCCAGCCCAAAACTCAAGTTTTCTGATAAAACCTCGAAGAACAGAACTCTGTTATCAATCATGGCAGCAAAATTGAGAAGTTCGAAGCTCCGACCGAATCATCGATTGTCGAAGCAGATTAGAGAACAGAGGGCAAAGGTTTACATCATATGGAGATGTACAGTGTTGCTGCTCTGCTGGCATGACTGACTGATATTAAGCAATTTACACTCAAGCAGATAGTGTTGGAATAGATACGGCAAACATGTATGTAGGACCTTTGGGGTGTTAGCTAAAGTCTGAAAATCTTTGTATAGTTTAGGGAAATAGTTGAAGAGAGTTCTGATCTCAGCTAAATTTAGAGACAAAGTTACATGTGAAAAATTGACTAAAGTTCTGCAAGTATGTGAGTGACCAACAATGCAAATCTATCCCTCTGCCTTGTGTCTTTCTCAATTCTATCTAGTCCTGTTCAATATTGTATATTAGACCTGCAAATTTCGCTTCTCTTTCTAGCTCTATGCACACACACGCGCAAATGCCAAAACCAGAATGATATAAACTTTGAATCGCAAGGGAAAATGAAACGGCAGATGAGTTATATAAAACAATCTCCAAGCCATTTTTGGTTTATGTTAGTGCGTGTTTACATGTTGGATAAGACTCTAATGCACAATCAAATTCAAACGTAATTTAATTTAAAAAATGAACGAGTGAACACAGAGCATCTGGCAACGTCAAACAGTCCCATTTGACTCCTTCTTAACAACTTGAAGTGAAGACACTGCCCAATCCGCACACTCAATCCATTGGCCACCAAAAAGAGGGTGAATGCAGTTCGAAGCATTACATCAAGCTTATGTCAATGTTTAAGAAGAGACAAGTACGCAGTTTCAACTAGAATTTTAGACTACTCCTAACTTTACATCATGTGTATATCACATTGGCATTTAGATAATGGAGGTTTTTGACGATAATACAACTGTACAAGAAGCCATGACCTTCAACAACTGTCTAACCACAAACAAGGCCAGCCCAAGGTCTGACAGAGGACTAGGAGTCCACGGATGGACTCATGGCCAGGGTCGTCGACAGAGTAGTGAGGTCGTCGGCATCGGCTACCATTGGCTAAGATACTCAATGTCTAATCAGCTAAGCGTTCATTAGGCATTGGTATGACAACTAAGTGCAACACATGGTCAAGAAAATGAGTGCTCATCAAGGACTATAGCGCTCATCTGAGGAAAAAGTAAAAACACTACTTTTCTACACTTGTAGTGCTTCCCATTCCGAAGGAATAATGCATCTGCATGCTTTTCAGAGATTCTTCCGAAACTTCACAAGTAAAATATCCGGCAAGTGGCCACAAGAAAAGCAGCTAATTACTACAGTTATCATTCACAAGACATAAGAACTGGAGAGGCAATATATTCTTGCTTCTTGAAATGCCATAAATTAGGTTCAGAGATTCTTAATACAGCACATATAATTCAGCTTTCTCTGCATTCAATCTAGAATCCATAGAATATAACAATGCAACACGTAGAACAGATTGAAGATGAACATTTCAAAACTGCAGGAACAATTAGATTTATTTCGGAAAATCAAAATCTGGAAGCAGGGAACTAAGAAGCAGGTATGGAAGGATGGAACTCCACACATGCTCTTGTTAACTGAATGTCGAATATAGACTCACATGTAAACATCACGCTTGTCGAAAATTTCCCATCCCTCTTCTACAAGGGCTTTGCTGTCATCTCTGGTAGCTTCATCTCCAGAGAGCTGCTCGTCAAAACAACATACCAGATCTCTCTTTGGGTTCTCTGATGAATCAGCACCATCAGATCCCTGTTCCTGTTCTGTCTGCAGAAGAACCAAACTTTTGGAAGATGAGGTAGAAGAAGCTAATCTGCAGCTTGTCTGGCTGGAAGAAAGAGATTTGCTAAATGGAATTCGTTCATCAAAGTTCTCCTTTAGTAGCCTCACATCCTGACATATGACAGCTATCTCTCCTCTGGAAGAAAGGGAGGGATAAGGGAGGGGAATGCTCCGTCAGTTTAGATACCTCTAACTATCAACTTGGGAAAAAATTAGCGATCATAGGCATAAAAGAATATAGCATAATAGAGCACGACAGAACATATATGAAAGTCTTGTGCAGTTAAATTTTTTTTGAGAAACTAGGACAAGCGGACTTAAGCAGGCAGAACATATATGAAAGTTAATTCAAGGAGAAGTAAAATTCACCATTCAAATGTAAAACATATGAGCTCTGCAGCAATTCAACTGAAAAATAGAGACAGCCAATAACAATGGAATCTGGAAGTGATAGAATAAGAAATTCAATGCACACTGCTGGAAGAAACAAACAGGCCTTAAATTCTAGATGTAGATGTCCAAGAAAAAAAAGACTAATTTACTGTAAGTATTTTAGCTATCATAAAGATGAACAATGTATCTAATTACTCCTGACAATAAGACGAATTATGAAATATAAAAAATACACAGCTTGAGAACATAAGTTCCGTTTTGTTTCAACCGAGATTGATCTGGAAATTTAAAATATGTTATTAACAATTTGTACTGCTTTAGAGAGATCACGTAGATGGGGGGCCTCATTGGTTTTATTGAGAAGTACACTATACGTTTTCTCCTCCTAAAAATTTATGGTAACAATTAATGGAAATATAATAATATAATTTGAGCTATTTTGAATGATTCAGATGTTGGTTTAGGGGCAGTTATCTTCATTACCCCACTGAAGATTCACAGTGCATTTCATGAATCCCAACTAACAAAATAGCAAAGGGAATTATGGCGACTCAGATACAAAAATGAAATTGGAAAGACGTAAAGAGGAGAAGTAGAAATAGAATTTTTTATAACTTACTGCAACATATCTACGACATGGCCACGATCTACAAGAAATTCCCGAAGCTGCAATACAACAATATGAAGATCAGATAAGATCCAACAGCGTTAACACAAGAAAAATTATGCAAATGCAACATAACAGAAATGAAATAATTAAATATAAGACACCATTTAGATAAATTTATAAATTAGTTTAAAAGTTCAGTCAAAATTGAACATTAATTTCACATTCATAACTACTAATTCTTATCTACACATATCATAAGACCCACTGCTATTTCTCTTACTATCCTATTTATAAACTATTCATATATTTGCCAAACGGAGGCTAAAATGCTGTATCCACTTCTTCGTAAATACCACCCCAAGGCACGCAAAGTAATAGACGTGAGTACAAATATAGAAAGGAAGTCATCATAACCTTGGCATTTTCTTCTGCCTCTTGCTTCAGGATGTTTGACTCTTGCACCACTTTTTCCATAATTAATTCCTGGTCAGCAAGTGCTTTCAATGCAGACTTTTCTTTCTCCAGTCTTTCCTGCTCTGCAGATTTTCTCTCATTCTCAGCGACAGCTAATCTCAACTCTAGAGTTTGATGAATCTGCAGGAAAATGAAAATATGTAAAAGTGCTGCTACTGTAATTAATGCTTCTAACAAGGATTGATTTGATCCAAACCGAGACCACATGAATTGATTGACTCTGGTAGCTTAAAACTCATTTCAGTTCAGGATTTCATGGTGGCGTGTCTAGCTTTCAGCATGTTGAAATTGCAAGAGAAAATATTCTGTAATTCAAGAAATATAAAGAAAGCAAACATGAAGAACTTCCAGAAAGATGTATATGACTATCAAGCCTCAAAACCATATCCTTTTTTTCTAATCACGAATGAGGTATAACACACAATTTATGGTATTGAGGAACATTGAGAAGGAAACATAACCCATGTTCAAATTGTCCATTCTATAGAGACTAATCAGTAAAATATAACCAAATAAAAAGTAATACTCAGTTTTATAATCAAAAAAATGGCCACTATATATGCCTTGATACCAGATTTATCCCTTTTTAACAATGCAAAGGGTAGGGATTAATTTCACCTCATCAAGAATTGCAAGGGATTTATCCCTTTCGTCTGACAAGGAGATAACCCGAGACTGGAGCTCTCTCAACTCAGTAGCTAGGATGGCCTTCTCACCATATACTTCACCAGCATGCTGCAACAATAAAGGAACGTGATATTTCTGTCAGTAAACATATACGTCACTACAATTGTATTTTTGGTGACAAGATGCAACCATGTCATTTGCCTCCTTTGCATGTTCTAGCATTTTCTTAAGGTCTTCAGCTCGACTTAGTATATCAAGCCCCCCCTTAGCAGCCTCCTCTTTTGCTTGTTCAGCATCCTTTTCTTTGAGTTCCACTTCCTTCATCAAGCTAATAACAGACTCCATAACTGAAAACAATGTTTTCTGCACCATAACATATCAAGGTTCACTATCAATTAATAAGCTCCAACAGAAGAAACTCAAAGTACTAATATAATAAGCAAAAATAATCACGCACGTTATCTTCCCCATTCTTATTTCAAAAACTACATATTCAGAGCATATCATTGCGTGACTCAAATTTCGATAATCAACTGAGCATATCAAACCCCAATATGCTTCCCTTTTTAGAATAAAAATGGCACAAATTCTTGCATCGAACCTCAAACACACAGAACTCCTTGCAAAATTCCATCTGAATATTGAAAATATCACAGGAGCCTCACATAATCTAGGCAACCGAGATCACAATCGACTCACAAAAAGTGGATCACAAATGGACTCATGAATAATGGCATATGTGATTTTCATTTGCTTACCACTAATTATTACATTCATATAATGATTTACTAAATCTGACGCAATTGTACAAAAAGGGGATAATGTGAAGCATATGGTGTAACATCCTCACGGAAGATCGTGTCTTGAGGATATCCTAAGATGATTAATTTCCGAGGAAATTACGAGGGTCACTTTAAGAGACAGAGAGTGAAATGAGTCCACCACTTCCCATTTTCCCAAAATGTCCATATTTTCAAAGTTTTTGTCAATTCTTCGAAAGATATTGTTTTCTTTTTTAAATTGTTACCAAGTTCTTTTTCTTCCTTTTGCACAAATTTCGAACCATCTAGGCGAAGTTGACAAGAGTTTCTAGTCAATTTGGACGTCTTTGCCTTCCTCTTCAGTGTAAATAATAAATTATATCTTGTCAAGAATCTCGTCAACTTTGCCTAGAAGACATTTTTGCATAAATAAAAATATTAGGCAGGAAACATATTTCATTTTGCCCCGCTGCCACTTAGATTATTGCTTTAACCCTATTGGGGCTAGATAGCATTTTTATAAAAAAGAAGACTAATTTGAAAATTTTACTTTAATTTTCTGGCACAAGGCATATAGACACCAAGAAGTCAGTAAAAGTGTTAAAAACATTAAATACTCCAAAGGAATTAATATAACTAAAACCAATAAGCTACCAGAGTTTAAAATTGTTATAACCTTGTTATTTCTCGCATCTGAGATGATTTCCTCGAGAAAATCAATGCTACATATTTGGGCAGATTGGGACACCATGGTGTTCAAGGTATACTCTTCTTCAATATCAACCATTTCACTAGTTGCTTCCACCTTCGAAGAATCATCACTTAATTGCATTATTTCTGATTGCTCTAAATTGGTGTTTTGCACATCACTCGCCACTACCAAATGGGCACTGCTTTCTGAAGGACTCGAAGTTAGATCATTAGCTGTTAATGAAATAGGCTGATCAACGAAATTCATCACCTCCAATCGATTTCCATCTTGACAAGATTTTCCCTGATAATTGTCTTCAAGGATACCTGTGTTGCAATCTCGGTCTAGTCCACCAGCATTTTCCAAATCCTGCATACAACCATGCACATTTCGATCAAAACATGTATCCCCATCATTTGAAGATCCCAATGTGTGACGAGAACTCTGATCAAACAGAGTCTTAACACTGCTTTCTGAGCACTTCTCAACGGAAACTGATGCCTCTCTTTCAGGGTCTCCAGACACTTCATGATGATTATTTGCTCTATCATCCATCACAATGACAGGTTCAACATGAGATGACACATCCACACTAAGCTTAGCACTATTTTCATCACATTGCACCGATGAGATCAATTCAGTAATCCCACTGTCCCCACATTCTTCAAGAATTTCACTATATGTGTCATAAAAGGGCTCATTATGCCCATCATTGGCATCATTTGCACCATGGAATGATTGCTTAACTCTAAAGCTCACATCACAAGATGCTGAACCATTTTGCTCTTCAGCTGAACCCTTTGTGGTCACAGTCGATGCATCCTTGATCCAAGCATTTGCCACAGGTTCTACAATTGCTGTTATACAGTCAAGACAGCACACTAGATAAAACTCGTAATGATAGCTCAACCGTCAATATATACTCTAAATACTTCCTTGAGATATAAGAAAATCAATAAAGAAACAAATTTGATCATTCTAATTGGGAAAAGTGATACCTTTAGGTGACTCGGCCAAGTTCCAATTTTCACCCGAAGAATTAGTTTGTCTAGATCTTTCAGTAAAAATGGGAATAATCTCCACAAGAACCGCCTCAACAGCGGCATCAGCATCATTACTATGCTCAATTGCAACAGCTCTAAGAACTCGAGAATCAATCTGTCCCACAGAAAGGAATTAAAGAAACACACAAATTGAGGTTATTATCCGATCCCTTCCTCTTACAAAAAGAATCTATGCGATATCAAATACTAAGGGTGAACCCTGAACAAGTGACTAAATAATCAGACAAAAATCAACAATAATTGCAAATAAAACACAGAAACTCAAACTCCTAAACTTACCCGTGGAAAAATTTCCAGCAACGCCTTATATACTTTCTTGAATCCCATCCTTAAATTCTACTAATCAATTCTGAAAATAAACAAACTAAATTTTAATACCCAATCACGCGGTATTCCAAATCTTATTAACTGAGATAAAATAAAGTACGACATGCAAGTGTATATTACATAGGAGTGGCGAACAACATGCACGACCTTGAAAACCCTAACCCTTCAGTTTAACTTTATACACATATACTTGGTCATCAAGAACATGGTGAACTCCATTAAAAAAATAAAATAATCATAACAATAACAATATCAAAGATCGTTCTCTTTCAGTTAAAAATTTATAAAAAAAACAGAAAAGAAAAGAAAATTAATACAAACCTTTCGAATTCGTCTCTGTGAATGAGGAGGAAGAAAATAGGATACAATATATACGTCAATCGTCATGATCATATTGGGGGAATACAAAGGTGGGGGCAAGTGTACAGAAGGGAAGCTGTAACGTTTGTACATCTTTTAGCATTTGACTTTTTTATTTGAATTTCTCCTCACTCGGTCTAAGGTACAATCCTGATACAAGAGAAAGCTCTCTATTTTTCTCCAATCTCTAATCTTTTTTAAGAAAATAATAAAAAAAATCTTAGCCTCAATTTAATAGATTTTAATTTAGTTTAAAATCAATAATTAATTTTACCCACACATTATATAAAATCCACAATTTGTCAAGCACATATTTCATTAACTTTTATCAAAATCTACAAAAAAATCTGATTTTAATATACATTAGGGGGCAAAACATTATGCAAAGCTGTATTTTATTATGCGCAGTGTCTAAAAGATGTCTTTTTGGGTTTTGTTAGTCCAACCCATCGTTGTGCCAGCATGCAATCAAATATTTGTCTAAAACATTATAGTCCAACATGATCATCAGATATTTCGAGCTCCAATCAAATCCTTGTGCCAGCATGCAACCACAAACGCCTGTGCCACTCAATCGAGCTGCCCAAGCAACACTCAGAAGAATCAATTATTATACAAAATCATCAATGTTGTGGAAAGGTGATTATAAATACTAACTACATTTTATTGTATAATAAACATATCGTCTTTATTCAAGGTTCTTACGATACGGGAAAAGACAAAACAATCTATAACTTGTTAAATTGACAAATCAAAAGAGAAAAAGAGAATATCACACTTGGCACGAAGTCACTTAAATTTGAGCAAACTCTTCTTTCCTACCTTAGAGGGAGAATGAATTCAAGTAATGTTATTTGAAATGACATATTTGATACATTGATCTATACGAAATCATACACAAACACTTACAAAATTTATCACACGCCTCACTTATTTAATCTCGTCAAATTGTGGCCAAACTATATTAGCTTTCGTTGTTTGCTTCTCCAAGATCACATCATTAGCATAATATAGCAATAGATTGTAGTTTGATGGTTAGTTTGAACCAGAAGCAGGGGGTTGTTGGAACTGCTGATACAGTGCTGCCATCCTGCTATAAGCTTCCATAGTCATTGGCTGCTACCATTTCAAAAAAAAAAAGGGATTCTGTGAATTATTAAAAATTCGATTTTAATACGTCAACCAAACCAAAGCTTAACTACTAAGTAAAAGGGAAATTGATGGGGCCCAAGTGAGGAATTTGGCAGTATAGTAAATGAAATGAAAATTAGGTCTACAAGTCAACAGGTCAGACATATCTGATTATTAAATAAAGAAAAAAACCTCAATAGAAGTCCTTAAATGGAAAATGTATTATTTTAAAATGAGAAAATTTTAATACAAGAAAATAACTAGTTATTGTTGAGGAAATTTTACTTCAAAAAGCCTCACATTTAACATTTGGAGACAATTATAGAGAGCGACTTAAATATTACACATAATTTCTCTCTTTTTAAAAAATTACATTTTTCTTTTATTGCATAATTTTTTATTTGCAATAAAGGTTTTCAATTGTTACTTAGCCCTTGTCTAAACCCCACTTTTGTGTAATTAAAAAATAGGGGAAAATCGAATTTAAATATAAAATCATTTTATTTAGAGAATGTAGAATTGAAAATGAATTTGGAGAAAAATGTAGGGGTTGTTCTCTTTATATTTTCGTTTTGTGTTGAGTTTTGAATTCATTTTAGATTTTGTATTTTGGGTGTTCATTTTGAAATTGTTGAAAATGCGTTCTTTTTGACATTTTGAAAAAATGTTTTGAGAACATCCAAAACGTATTTTGAAAATTTTGACTTGATTATAACTGAAAACACCCAAAACAACAAATTTGTCGTTTTGAATTTTCCATGTAAATTTTTAACTTGTTTTCGAAAACACATTTTCGAAAATGAAAAAGATTTTCACTGTTTTGAAAAATCAAAAACAGAAAACCGCTTGAAAATGGTAAAGAGAACAAGTGAAAAACGGGGCTTGAACGAGGACTTATTTTGCACTTAGAATACTACTTTTTAATCGCATTATTATTCTCGATCTTTCATTAATTAATACATAAATGTGCAACGAAAGAAAAACAAAAACAACCATGTAGTTGTTACATAGGTTAAAGCTCGAATGGTAACATCGCTTACCATCTAGTTGTTCGACAGCAACCGAGATCAATGGTACATGTTCTTTACGTGTTCGGACAACTATTTTTGCACGTGAGAAAGAAAACAAAATCCTTAATCTAAATATAAATTTCTTGTTTAAATTAATATTAAGTGAAAAATAAAGAGGAGGAAAAAAATTATGTTTCCGAATAGTACTTTATCTACTTCCATGTTTGCAGCACATCGAGCACGATAAAAGTTTCGGTGCAACACTTCTATATGCACAAGTGGTAAACCGTCAACTCAAATAATGACACCGTCAACTCAAATAATGACACCTATGATCTCGAACAAAAGTTGAGAATTTTGCTTCAACAAAATGGTAGATGTTTGAATACATCATAGAGAATTCAGTATCTTCTAATCTTATTCTATTCCAATTCATAAAATTAACTACAAATTTTGATAATACAAAACCTAAAACATGAGATCTCTAAAGGCAAGTCATGTAGGCAAAATTTCGCATTATTCAGTTTGCCTCGAAACTACCTAATCTCCTAGTTACAAGTTTACATCTGCAACACCAACGGTCAAAGTTTACACCTCTCTCTATTCATTCTCTAGACATATTTCCGTACGACATTTTCTATGGAATGTGGATGACACTTAAAATATACTCGCATTGACAAGATAAGACGAGGTACCTCATCTTGAGTTGTAAGAAAGACCGCTTCCACAATTCCATTTAGAAGGAAAAACTTGTTCAACGAACATATTTGAGAAGACCCCTTTTTTCCTTGAATGGCATCACAATCATAATGAAGCATTGACTTCTGAAAGTCGATAGATAGTGTACTATGCCACAGTAAAAGTTGTGCAACCTCAAACCATGATGGTCTCTTCATATGTCACACACCATACCGATTTAATGCTTTGCTTAGACTTGGCATTACGTTATAGGCTTGATAGGATCTTCTCAATTCAATGATCGAACCCACCTGAAAACGTAGAAAGATAAAAGAAAGGAAATTGGGTTAAATGAACATTGAAGAAACAATATTGTTTTTGGCATCAACTTGACATTTGCAGTGAAAGGATAAACTGCTGAAGAAGCATGTAAATGTGGAAGGAACAGATAAATGCAGAAAAAATCAGAGTACACAAAGGAAGGAATAAATAATGTAAAAACGTGAATGCCATGCCCGAAAATAATGAACTTACAATAATTAGAATAGAAGTGAATCCTATAGAAAACCCCTCATTGATACTGCGTAAATAATGATCAAGAATGGTAGATATAGTAGCCAAAACACTTAGCAACAAGCCACCTGCAAAATAATCACCACAGCGCAAAGAGAGGGAGGGAGGGAGCAAATCTGGTGTAAGTAAATGGCATTAAAACTGAAATATAATGGAAACTATGGAGATAATTGCACCCCAAAAGCGTGTTGATGCTTGTATCTGTGTCAAATACTCGATGGTAGCCTTCCCAGGCTTTATATTTGGAATTCTTGCACCCATTTTGTTCAAGTAATCAGCAATTTCCTTTGGCATATTGGCCTGAAAAGTTGTTATAGGTAAGTTGTGAAAGAGAGGTACCTTTTTTCCAGATGCAATTCACAGTCCATTAAATTCTAAATGTACATATCAAAAAAGAGATACTAGGTAATTTTTGCCAAATTTTTCTATAGGTCTTTGAATAATGCACCAGTGTCTTAATGAATTATATATTACGTATTAATGCATATACCAATCAAGCCATATTTTTGGTACACTCTTCAGAACTCTACAAGGAATGCATCAGCCCCTTATAAAAGAGGGGTTCTGGATAAGATGTGGGACAAATATTTCACAAGGCAAAAGCTTTTTCAAGAGTAAAATATCCAGTCATGGCACAAAATAAATGCAATTATATTATATACTGGATAATATAATCCATCTTTGGAAATAAGGAAACACGTATCAAAACTTCCTTGTACACCAGTGTAAACTTTGAAAACAAATGGTTTAAATTTCTGAAACAGATGTCAACTTGCCATTGTATTTATAATTGCTTAAAGGATTTAGAAAATCTGGAGTTTTCCACATCCAAATGCTTCCCTTCATCAAGCATGTAAGAAACACTTCTGAATAGTTAATATACTGATCAATTAAAAAGTCCAAATATAAAACATATTAGCTGATTGGTTCTCTCCATTTTTTTTTTCCCCACTTAACTAAACGCAACCAACATTTCATCCATACTAAAGTGAAGATATGCAAAGAGATTGCAGATACTTTCACAAATTCAATTTTCTCTTGCAATCATCAAAAGGAAAAAAACATGTGCACATGCTAATAGACCTACTTTGTAGTACATGTCACATTTCAAACACATCAAACTGCATAAAATGATATTTCAGTAAATATTTAGGTTTAGAATACTTACAATGTCAAATATATTAAAGAGGAACACGAAGAACGCATAAATTGAATAGAAAACCCAGGGTTCTGCACCACGAGAAGTTTCAGGATTCAAGATATCTCTAACATGTTCCCAAAAGCGTGAGCCAAGAAGACTGCAAAAAAAAACCCAATGGCAAATCACTTGCACGCAAATAAGAAAAGTGACTATGTAACTCTGAATATCACTAGAAATTGATTCCATATTGTAGTTAACATATATGGAATCATATACTCCAGGAGATATAATTAGGTAGAGTTGTTACATATATACTCCCAAATAAACATATGATAAGCAATGGCATCATCTCAAATAATACCCTGCAAGGATGCTAGGAAATGCCAGGAGATATGATGTAGTGAGAACAGGCTGCATTCCGGAAGGATTTATGTTGAATGGGATATATGGTTCGACTTCAGTCATAGGAGAATCTTCTCTGCCAAAAGCACATTTAACAATGAATGTCAGTACAGTCATTAGAAAATCTCGAGACTCCAAACATATCACTCAATGAGCAGTCCCAATGTTAATGCACTACTAGAAATAAGTTCTATTAGAGCAATTAAATTGATGGCACAGCATAAATATTTAAAAATTTCAAGGAGGTACGAAATTCCAGTACAATCAGCTCTTGACCAGGATCAGATATGAGGTCAGATTTATAAATCACTTTTTAAAATCAGATTGGTGATGCCATCCTTTCACTCATTCGCTAATTTATCTTGTTGGGTCCCTTTATCTGCCTCCACCCCCCATTTACCTTTTAAGTAGTTGCATTTCTTGGCCACATATAGTGTTCTCTGGTTCTCAAATATTTTGAGGCGGCAAATGGTTCTAGCTGCGATTATTATTTATCAAAAACTGAACCATGATAAGCCACTTAACTCCTGTTAAAAAAATTTCAACCTGGTGGACCCATTCACACTCTAAGCTCTATAGTTTAGGACATAGGTCCTAGTGTCTGCATTGGATTGGAAAGTTCAGTCTTTATCCCATTAAAAAAAGCTGCTCATATACATCTCCTTTTCCTTAACCAATAAAATAATAAGTTGGAAAAAGAAGCGTGCAAGAGAGAGAGAGAGAGAGAGTGTGTGGCGCTTTTCTCATAAAGAAGTAATAAAGCTTTTGCAGAATTTCACTCAGAAAATGGACTAAATGTGTGTCTCAATAGGTACACGTCTGGTAAAGATTGATGCAAATTTTATGCATAAGTTGAAAAATTAAGTATTGGGACAGAATTCCAATTTAGATGTCAAAATCTGAAGGTTTCAATCCAATTCTCAGACACCAACTCCATACCAAATACTTCTCCAGTGTTCTGTAAATATGCTCTAGTTGAACTCTTAGGGCCCATTGATAATCGCCAAAGCTTGATTACAATCTTAAGCTCGTGAAATTAGTTCAGTTCCACCAGAATGTGGGATAGTTCAGTTAAATATTGTCAAAATGAACAAAGCCGTTCAGGCGAGGCTCAATTTTGTGAGCACCTTCGAGTTCTGCTCAAAGGTGTGATTGGTGAAGTTTGAGAATTTTCCATGACTTGTCTTTGATTTCAAGTTGGGCTCGAAGAGTACACAGCTCTTTCGAGCAGGCTAATTTGCCAGCTAAATGTTCGTGCTATGATATCATTATTACAAGATGACAACAGCTTAACACAATATTAAGTTTTAAACTAATGCGAACATATCCCAAATAAGATAAAAATATCTAATTATTTAGATATTTATATCACTCATCAGTTAAATGATAATATTGGTATCTGTCAAATTGGCTATGAATATTCACCTGGCCGCAGAAGCAAGTTTGAAACCATAATATTGCAGCTTGATTTTCCTGCAACCCTCAGTTACGACAACTGCCCACATAGTCACTACAGTGAAAATACCTACTACTGTAAGTATGTAGGGCCACCAGCTCAAAGCACTTCCTGCATCAGGTTAAAATTCCAAAATGAAATTTAATACATTAATACTAGGAAGATATGACATAATATGCAATCATCTTCTCAGCCAAGGGTACAAGGTTAGAAAACTTCCTAGTGGAAAAGCAAGCATTAAGTGTTGGTCACTATCTTTTTCACAATCATACATCAAATTTTAACCCACAATTTAAAATGCAAAATTAATGCTACTGTTATGTCTCCAGTCATCCATTGTATAAATGCAGATAGTACTTTTTACATATAATGGTTATTTGTACGACACTTGACAAGTAAATACATAAATTTTTAATTTTCAAGGAAATTCCTACCAGTAGCAGGGATAAGAGAGAAATAATTCCCAAGTTTTTCACAAGCGGAATGGCAAACAATTTAAATGAAAGAGAATAATAGCTTGCATTCGTGTAAGTAAAAAAAACTAGCACTATCCTACCAGGATACTCAACATGTGAAGACTTGTAGTAAATTGGGAAATACAGATTTATAGATAATATTCTTCTCTATTGCACAACTAAATAACAAGAATATACTGAATGAAGCTGCGTGTGACCATGAGAAAGATGCATTGTTTGATCAAATAAAACAACAAAAATAGAATACAGCACCACAAAATTATTATTTGTACCCACAGAAGGTAATAGCGATGTGGTTTCTGGCACTCACCTGTGAGCTGAGTTAACATTTTGTACAGCGTATCCGTGTAGCCAGTCAAAATGCTCACACAGATAATCAAAGAAGATCCTTGACCTGACCATGCATTACTTATTAGAAAGCTAAATAATATTCTGCAAACAACACAAGAAAAATACAGTTCATGTGGAAAACTAATAACAATTAAGAGTTTGTTTGGGAGAGATTATTTTTTAAATCATTTTCTATTACACATTCTATGGAACCCATAACTTTTCCCTATTTTTTAACCTCACATTCTCCCCCAAAAAAAAAAAAATCACTTGGAAAAATCTCTCCCGAACAAACTCTAAATGGAGTTGATATCTCATCTTTGACAGATGTTAATCAAATTTCCCGACAAACAGAAGCCAGTAGCATATCAAGTTGCCAGGGAATTCCAATGACAAAGGTCAAATTGACAGAATATCATGACAAGCAAGAAAAATACAACATGGTGCTATAATTAGAAAGACAAAAAAAGAAAAACCAAGGGACACGCCCTGGAAAATACCAAATCCAGACTCTGAAATCTTGTCACAGATCCATGTCGTAGTCATTGCACCACATGCCAGCAGCAAAGTCGTCACTGTCACGTGTTTTACCCTGAAAACAGCATATACATAGTAAAGCCAATTTCATCATGTCAATAAATCAGCCGCTTGAAGATGATAGGAAACCACTTAGTGACACTCACAGGTCATAAAGCAAACTGATATGGACATCTTCTCCCAATAAAGAACAAAGAAATATGAATAATGTACAAGGAAAATGTGTCCCTATAGTTGGGTTGCATATAAGAACATTCTAGATCAAATCCAATCAACTCTAGTAGAAAATCAGATCCAATCTGCAATTACAAGTTGCAACTACTAATCATGTATCTGAATCAATTGGCAAAAAAAAGGTTACACTTTTTTTTCCTAGTTTTTACTGCACACATTGTTTCAAAGAGAACATTTTCTTTCTCTTTAGATGCATACAAACAAACTACTACAGGCAAAAAATAACTCTCTAACAATAAATTTGCATTACCAAGTTATTTGCACCATCGGATATACCAAAAAAAAAAAAAATACCATCACAGCAGACTATTATGATAAAAAAAATTAAGACATCAACTCATTTCACTCACTCCACCAAACTATATGTGTTTAGTGATTAACTCCATGTGGAAAGAGACGTGATGTGAAGAAAAAGCTATATATCAACAGGTAGAAAATTTCAATGAATCTTGTAACTTTAAAGGAACAGAAACATAAATGATATCAATAGTATTAGCACTGATTACAGAATAAGAAAAAAAAAAAAAAGATTCACCAGAAAATTGAACAAAAACAGTGAAACTTAATAAAAGTGTAATCAGTTCCAAGACAAATTGACAAGTTGTACGTTTAAAAAAGTTCAGACTACCAAATACCCATGAGCTTGTCAAAATCTCCTCAAATGAGGATGATATGCTAATGTCTTAAAGAAAGTACATCTTGCAAACAGAGAAAATGTGAATGGAAAAATTCAGACGGCCACTCTCCATCCGCGAACTCCACATTCCCACCTCACACCATCACTCAAAATATTATAATAATAATAATAAATCCTATATAAAGTGAGTATGGATGTATTTCCAAATATAACTTGCCAAAGTAAAATATAAATTATTTGTGTAAGATCATAGTTTAAAATGAATTTCTTCTACTGTGATTACCTGTGACTGGCTGCATAGATCGAATATGGAAGTGAATAGCAAGCAAGTATCACAGCTTCCAGTATTGCAAACCCAAGAGAGATCCACCATCTGAAAGAGATGAAGTAATCCATAAAGCTTAAAGCAAACTATATGCAATGTTAACAATGATGTAAATGGAAAGGAATTCATGAGGACTCGTCTCACGGCTTGAAATGAGTAAGTAGACACACATATAACTTTTGATCTTCTCATGACCATCTAAGCCTTCCTTCCGCAGCTTCACTAATGAAGGAATCACATGACAAAGCACCTGAACATGACATTTATTATAATTACCACCATACTCAAGGCTAGCACATTACAAAGAGATAAAAGTTAGCTTGAGAACAATTACAAGGCCAAAGCTATGTATTCAACTTCCATACATAATGCATTTGCTAATTGCATGTTCATTTTCCAAACAAATAATACTCAAAAGAATGTACTGTAACTGACAAATAAAAGATACATAATGTGATATTGATTATGACTTAAATGTTTGGAAATAACCGCAGGCAGATTGTGCTAACTAGAAAGGATAGCACCTAGCCAGAAGTTCACTCTGGAAAATCCAGCATTACTACCTGATTTATGTCTCTTTTACTCCCCCCCTAAACCTAGGGAGAAGAGGATTGAGAAGCTTTCGAGCAACTTAGATACAAAGGAGTCAGATTCGGGAACAGATACCATTATTTCCGCATCTAAGGGAAGAAAGGTAGGTCTTTGGAGCCTTGCTGAGACATGACAGTAGAGAAAGAAAAGAGAACGATAGACATAGCATCTAAAGAGAAAAAGATAACAATGGAAAGAAATCTGAGTTATCCCTATTAATAATCAAATACATATTAAACTGTTTCATCACAGGGACTACTTAGAGACTAGTAGTCTGAAATATACTAGGATATTAAATATAATCCAACTAGTAGATGAACTTTAACAAACTCAAACTAGGATGAACCTATATCTCAAGACGATGATTACCTTAAAATAAAAAGAAAGTTAAAACATTTCACTTCTATATTTAACTTTAAAACAAGCAGGTAAATTAGGATCTTTATCTCCATCACTTGCGGACATAAATTAAGCTTGACAAGATGTATTCTGTAAAGGTGAGAACCTTCTCGAACTTACAAAAGTTGATAACGACATGAAGCATATATAGATTTGGAGGTGATGTTTATGTGTTAAAACATAAGAAAGAGAATTCTGATTTATATCGTATTGACAGAATTAAGGGTCAGCTGTGATTGGCTCTGCTTGCTTGAAAAGCTTTACACTGTTCAATATTATTGCACTTTGAATGCATATTACAGTCAGATATCTGCAGTTAACAAAACATATTGTTCTGCAAGTTAAGAAGCACAAACAAAGTTGCATGACACTAACATGACATGATGCACTTATTGAAACTTAAAGTGTGACACATCAATAATGCAGTAAATGTCAACAACATGTAGAGACGTAGACCCCATGAAAAAGAAAACTTTTGGTTTAATTGCACATTTAACTCCAATAGAAACACGGAAATACAGAAAGAGAAAAATAATCGCAGGAACTTCCTTTGGCATGCAAATACAGCTATTAGAAATATAATTTAATGGCATTATCCTCTGATTGAAAGTCAGCAAACCTGCATTAGGATTGATGCACCTATTTGAGGACTGATTCCAAGCTGGAAAAGAGAAAGCTTAAGTTCTGGCGTTAAATCACCAAGTTCCTCTGCAAAACCATTAAATGAAAAGATATTTAAAGAGGAATGAAATTGACACCAAGCCTCAGTTAGGTTATCAATTATTCCATGGAAATGAAATGTGTTTCCAGCTCTCACCAGCTAACCATCTAATCTCATTTGTTATTTCCATCCAATATAAAGTAACCAATGCATAGGATAATCCAAGTGTTTATGGACTGTTTGTATTTGAAGAAAAACAATAAGAATTATTTTTTAAAGAAGACAATCCTAGCACGATTTATTCAGAGTCTAAAAAAAATAATTAACAATTAAAAATGAATTTGTGATCTGAAAAAGGAAATTAGTGGAAATAAATTTTCATATCTCAACATGAAGATTTATGCTCACTATAAAGGTATGTTTATATTCAGTCCATCCAAGTGCTTAACAGAGATGAGCTATGAACAAGCTGGCTCACTTCATTCTAAACCCTACTACAATTGCCCAATACATCTCAGCACTTAGCACCATATCAATTTGTTTAAACACTATGAATGAGAATACAAGGTGATATGGACATGAATTACATCATTCATTTTTAGACCATCAAACAACAAATCTTTAAATCAATCTCCCCGAGAAACAAATTGATTATTACTATAGTATGAAAAAATAAAGATAACGAAGAACACTATACTAACAATTTAGTACAAACAACCAATATTACAATATTGTCCGTCCTTGTCTAAAATATGCTTCCTTTCATCAAACATTAATCCTTAACATTCACGTGTTTAGCAATATCCTCCTGGATGAAATAGATTAATATAGTTTAAATACATTAGATGATTAGAAAGCACATTCTTTACCGTGAAATTGATGACTTTGTTCAAACTGAGCCAAAATTCATAAAATATCACGCAACTTCAGAACTTGAGGAATGCTTTTAAAATTATACCAGAAGCCAAAGAATTGGCTCAATTGTGGAATAAATTAAGAAATAATATAAAAGCTCATGAAAAAATTGTAGGCTGAAGGTAAAAGTAATAAAGTACAGCAAGATATAAAGGCAAGAAGGTAATTTGAATTAGTGAAACCCCTTGTTCTATGAGAAAAAGTTGGAAAAAGAAAACGAGATGCAGTGAATGCTAAATCTTTCTGGACTACACTTCTGTAATGTTTCATCTACAACTATGTAAAGGTTCAGATGAGGCAAATGAGTGAAAAATAACCAAAATACCTCACTCAGTTTAAATTTCATATTTTTAAGCATGGCTATAAAGTTACATCTCTATTAAGTTACATCTGAATGGCGCTCCCTCCGCATGCTTGCAACACCCTGAGCCAGCACGGGTGAAGTCCTAATCACTAACTTGTTCATCATTTTTTAAATAAATAAGATAAAATTTCAACTGTTACCTATCCCATAGGAGAGCGATATTTCCCTCCTTCCCCTTATTTTTTAATTTTTTGTAGAAAACGTGGTATGAGGACTCAATTGAAGAAAGTTGGTGGCAATTTTGTATAATATTTCTTCCCACAAGTTACAACACAAATAAAAGCACACTATATGTTCAAAACACGATATCAAAAGAAAAGGTGATGCCAAAAATACTAAATTACAGAAGACATAAGGGCAACCGATGGAAGTAAAAATATATTCATATGTATAGTTGATTTATTCCCTGTTAACACAGAAAATAACCCAAAAGAACAATTACCAATAGAATACACAACGACACTGGATGCAATTTAACAGTTTCATGCAGATACAATTATAATAAGAGTTAAAAAATGACTCACCAACAGACCCAGAGACAAAGCTGAGGTAGTTTTCCGGTATCAACCTCCTATCGAAACCAGGTAATGGAATGAAATATCCAACACGGCTCATTACTAATAGTACAGCAGTCACAAACAACCGCCTCCTTATCTCACTCTTGAAAAACGATTCTGTAGCATTATTAATAATGGAACCGATCCGTACAAAATTCAAGAACTTATTCCTAAATGCCATACTCCTGGGCTCAAAAACCCCTAATTTGTTGACATCCCGTGCAAGTCCATTATCAGTCTTTGGTATAAAGTGTTCATAATTCAAAGACTCAGCAGCTGCGGCCACCTTGACATTTCTACAAACACTTGGTAGTTTATCCGAAAAATGTTTAAACGAAAATCTTTCAATTCCATTCCGGAAAGAAGGCTTTTTTAATAAATAAATTCTCCTCCCACTTAACTCAGAAGATTTTTTCCTGAGGGATAATTGAGTTCTAGACGATGGCGGCTTACAGAATTGGAGATTAGGCACAGCATGCTTGCCTGCATGCAGAAAAACAAAGAGAAATAACAAAATTTAGCCAAATTAAATCGGAATAAGATATGATCAAAACCCATAAGAAATTACAAAATTAGATTAACATAAAATTGAAACTCCGGCAAGTATATGTTTGGTACAAACGGAACTTGACAGCATTAGACTTGTTCATGGTGCTGTTCAAACCCGTCCAATTCCGTCAGGTACTGCCTATTAAAAATAAAATTATGGAATGATTTAATACCAGTAAAGAGATGGGTATGAGAATTGAAAAGAACGGCTTCCATGCTGAAGTGCTGCTATGAGTTAAGCAAAGCAACAGAAAAGTTTATTCTAAAAGGTTTTATTACATATTTTCCGGAAATTTCAGATTGGGGTCCCCCAACTTATTAATTTGTTTCATATCAGTTAACCAATCTTCAATATGCCTCGAAATTGAACTTACTTCTTGTTTCGAGACAAATGAGTGATGTGGAGCTAATTTCACGTTAAATTGTAGTATTTTGCGGCCGTAACAACAAATTGATAATGAATAAGTTTCAACAAGACTCCAACTGACACTATAAAAATATTGCAAGTGAAGAGGAATAAATCTTAGCGCATAAGTCATTGTGAATTGAGCTAATTTGACGTTAAATTATAGTATTTTTGCGATCAAATTAACATATTGATAATGAATAAGTTTCAATAAGACTCCAACTGACACTATAAAAAATCCCGCAAGTGAAGAGGGATAACCCTTAGAGCATAAGTCATTTGTGAATTAAAGGAAAAAAAAGGTAATTCGCATACATATTCCCTTGGTTTTAATTAGAGAGATGGACATAGCCGTTAAATTGAATAAGAATTTAAGTTGAATGGCCATTTTAAAACAAATTTAAGTTGAATGAAACAAATCGTACAAGAAGCAATTTTGAAGAAAATCCGACTCACAAGATTTGAACCTAAGAACGCACAAACTATGCTAACAAATTATTCATATATAGACAAAAATTACAATGGTAAATCATAAATAAGCTCCTTTCGTTTTAGATTTTAAAAAATCGATAAAAATTTAAGTTAAAGTCGACAATTAATTTAAATCATACATTTAATGGATCCATAATTTTTATTAACTTTTAACCACAAATTTCACTAATTTTAATTAAAATCTATTAAAATTTTGATTTCTAGCAAAATCAAATAGAGGCGAAAGCGAAAATATATAAAATTTAATTATTATTGCAACAAACAAGGATGAGATTCACTTTATTATTATTGCAAATGCTGTTATTATTTAGATTACAGAAGTTTAATGATTATTGTAAGCGTACAAATAGCTATAGTCTAGATCGAGCAGAGCTTCTGTTTTATGAAATTTTGTCTTCAAGAGCTAGTAAGTCCATTCCTTGGGGAGAAAAATCTCTGGCGAATAATCATTTCTCTGTTTAATTTTCACCGTCTTGTTGTCACCTTTCATGCTCTTTTTAAGATCTGCAAATGAAAAAATAAATAAATAAATTTGATGAAAATAGTCATCAACCTGACTCTCGATTCTTCTTAATATTTGCACAACACCCGACTTCAAATTTCATTAAATCGTCCCATGTCGCATTTTATGTCCAACTTTTTGAAACTAGAATAATTTGAGCAATAGTTGAGAGAGAGAGAGAGAACCTTGGTGGGGTTTAATCTGGTGGCCGAGTTCATGAACATTAAGGTTGAGTGTCTGAACAACCCGAGCAGGGAGGAGAACAGGAGAACAAGCTGCACAGTAGGGAAAACCATGAAAAAATGGCATTTCTATATGCATTGAAGTGGTAGCTAGGGATTGTTCTCATGCACAACTGCTGATGTGGTGGGAGAACTTTATTTATAGTTCTCTCCAAATGTGAGAAATTTTCTTCAAATGGACAAGATAAAACTTCTCACTATAGGTATGAGAACGTTTATAGAGCGTTAGAATACCTGACTTATTGTTAAATTGGAAGTCGGTGTCTCCTCTTCTCGGAAGAAAAACTCCCGTCCCCGATGATTTTTGGCTTGAACTTAGGAAGATAGCTTGCATTCCAGGTCCAATGGGATTTCTTGTTTTTTGGGCTCTCGGGGTTGATCTTGTGTGACGATGAAGCTATCAGAAAACGTAAAAATATTAGAATATTTTGAGTCATATATAGGCAACATGTATTTGTGATCATCATTTACTATTGAAAAATATGAAGCAGAATTAAGAATAATAATAATCTCAAATAAATAAACCGTAAAAGGAATAGTGCACGAGTTAATGAAGTCGGGATCTTAAATTTTAAATTAGTAGCGTTTTTAATAAATGCAACATTTATTTTTAAACCACCAAATTCAGAAACAATTAATTATATAAGGTAACATCATTTACTGCTACATAATATGCATCACAAGAAAATTTATTCCAAAAACGAAAAAACATAGTTCTTATAATTTCTAATTATTTGTAATTAATTATAAGCTTAGCTACCACGTGTACCATGATATTTATCACGTGTGCAATATGATTGAATAGGTTTCTATGTATACTTTGTTGCTTAGGATTTTTTATTTATTTTATCTCAGTCTCAAGAGAATTAAAAAAAAAAAAAATCCTATTCTTTTAAGGCATCATGAAAAAGTGACAAAATTTTAAGATGACTAGTTTGTAATTTCTGTCGCTAAGCATTAGCATCCAAGCTATCGTAGAGTCGTAGATAGATTTAACGAGAAAATATTCGACGCCCTTTAAAATTTAAAGGTCCTTTTTAATGATATCGCACCTCAAAATATGGCACCACCATTGAAATATGATATATGTTTACTAACAAAATATACCTTTTATTGACGTAACATCTAGAAAAGTAAAATTAAAGCGCACTTAAAGCATACTATAAATCTTAGCAAAAATTAAATTATTTGTTAATCAGTTGCACCAACTTCTTTTATTCGGGTTTGAGACGGGACATTGAAAATAGAGTTAACAACAAAATGAAAAAGAATTAAAAAAAGAGCAAAATTAAAAAAATTTAGTAAGTAGTACCAATGGAGGAAGTGATTCTGTGACCGATGAATACTTTTCACCGTGCTGATGTGGTTGCCTTGTCGGAAATTTAAACTGCTCCTCCAACTGCAAGCCAATAAACAAATGCCAAAAGCTTTACATTAATTTCTCTCTTCATAGATGATATCAGTCTATCATCTAGCGCTATCTGGATTGAGGTTGAAACCTCAGTGGAATTATACAGTATTATTCTAATTAAAATGTTAAAAAGTCTATGACTTTGGTTTGAAATTTTGTTGAAAAAAAAAAAAAAAATTCAATATTTCCAACGCATTTTAGTTTTTATAACTCTTTCTGACTTTTGTAACGTATGCAAAATCAAAACGCAGGTCTTTTTGAAGGTGTAATCTATGTTAGTTTTTTTTAAAAATAGGAAACATTTTTTGAAGTTTCCAACTCAAAAATATATACAAGCATATATGAAAAAACATTAACAACTGAGAAGAAAGAAGTGATATATGAATATACATACACAGACCTTTTGCTGAGAATGAATGGCATTTGCATGGTTAAGAGTATGTGTAGGAGGCCAAAACATTTCTTCTTGAAAACAACCAAAATCCTTTTGTGCGGCCATTTTCACACAATAATCTAGAGAGAGAAATCAAAAGGGGTAGAGAGAGAAACTCTTTTCTCGTACAAGACTTAGGTTGGAGTGTTCCAACTCTGAACCTGCAACAAAACTGATTGTATACTTATATATAAATACAGTTAGGCGGGGCGGGGTGGGGTGGGGTGGGGTGGGAGAAGGTAACCCTATATTTGATTATCAGAATTTGGAGAAGGTAATCTTATATTTGATTATCAGAATTGGGTGATGATTTGTTGCAACAGTTTACTAATTTACCCTTCTCTAAATGAGTTTTGTCTTCAATATTTTTTCTGTTTTTTTTATACAATAAATGCATTCCTACTCACCAGATATCACTTCACTTTTATTAAACCAGATTTTTTATACTATATAAAATAGTGAATTTATTTTGTCTTTTGTAGGAATTTAATTTTTCTTTCAAATTTTGAATCGTTTTAGAAGGGTAATTATATTCATACCAAGTATCTATTACGTACATTATATTATATTTGCAACGAATATCCCAATATTCATTCCCTTTTTCACTTGTATTTTTAATTTTTTTCGTGTCATTCTTATCATTTACATTCACATATCTTGTCTTTCGTGACAATTTTTATGCAAATATTCTACTAGCATGCATTGACATAAGGGCTAATATTTGGTAAAAATATATATATATTTTTTTTATTTTACTTATTTAAAGAATATGAGAGACAAGTAAGTTTTTTTATACGCCTTCCTAACGTAATTTTTTAATGAAAATCATTATCAAAGATAGAAGATATGCATATCAATAGAAGGTTGATGATAAGAATGTGATAAAAAAAAAAAGCATAAGGGATATGTGTGAAAATGAGCAAAGAGTAAGGACGTTTGCTACAATTAAAATATAGTACGATTTACAAAAAAAAATGTAGTGTAAACATAATTATTCCTCTTAGAATGGTAGTAAAACCGATAATCCAAAACCAATTACAAGGGTTTGTTATGGTCCGCCATTTAGGTCCAATTCCTATTACTAAACACATCATAAAAACATAATCTCTTTATGAAGAAGAATGAATAATAAGTGGTGCACAATAATTTGTACTCGAATATCAAGTAACATTTACTCTAGTTATTTATGTACAAAGAACTATTCCTACATCTTTTTTTGTTACTACTCAGTGTAATTCTAAAATTGTTACCAACCATTTATACTTATATCTTGATCGATTAAGAAAGTTAGAACCACGAAAGAAAGTTGTAAATTCATATTCTAGAATTTTGTATTAATTATCAAATACAACCAATTCTGAGTAAAT
Organism: Fraxinus quadrangulata; assembly: GCA_903798255.1. Lineage (NCBI taxonomy): Eukaryota > Viridiplantae > Streptophyta > Magnoliopsida > Lamiales > Oleaceae > Fraxinus > Fraxinus quadrangulata. The sequence continues at coordinate 75,298 of CAIGRB010045448.1, forward strand.
TTCAAACTCGTGAATATATTTTCATATTTGATAATCTATCCTTTATACAATTTCGACATCGTGAGTTTTAATAGTAAAATAAAATGCTAATTTTAGTACAATCTCAAGTCGTCTTATTCCATCATTTTCAAAGTTTGATCTAGTTTCAAACAATAAATCGAATATGGACAATCTTAATAAGATTTCATTCTTGAACATAGCTTCTTTTTTTTTTTTTTTTTTTTATTTCACTCCCCTTTTTGATTAACAACAATAAATTCAAACCCTAATGTTGAAGACCTAACAAGGTATAGTTTATTAACTATGAGTAAACTACAAGGGACAAATGAGTAATTTGACCCCTTGAAAATGTGGCTACGTGGGCTGTGGATAGGTTGAGTTGGGGGGTTCGGTGAACTCCTCCATCCTCAACCCTCCCCGACTCCACTTCATATATGGGTTGTTGCAGTAGTATTGTTGCTCACCTAAGATTTTATTTGCCCAAAATGTAAGATTTTGTTATCAATTTTTCTGCAAATGGAATTGGAGAAAATTGTTCATGTAATGAAAACGTGACATATGCACAGGCTAGAGCCTCTTCTTCATAACCAC
>CAIGRB010045448.1:91030-105739 GCA_903798255.1 Fraxinus quadrangulata
CCCCACCCCCCCCCCCCCCCCAAAAAAAAATGATTAAAATAATTGTACCTTGAAATTCAAATTCAATTTCCACTTTCGTATCAAACTACGACATTTTCCATAAAATTTAAATCAATCACACATACCCTAATGGTAAAAAGGAAAAAGTCAACTTTTTGTAATGTTAATGCCAAGATATCTCTCCGCCATCTTTCTCTCTCTGTTCCATTCTGTATCAATTTTCTTTATTCTCTTTGCTGTTTTCAAATTATTTTCAATTTTCAATTTTCGAAAGCAAATTTACTTACCTATTTTCAGAAACAAATTTCCAAAAACAAGTTTAAAATTTGCAAAGAAAACAGAAAAATCCAAAAAATTGTTTTTGATTGTTTTTCAATTAAAATCAAGCCAAAACTTCATTATTTTTAAATTTTTGAAAACAATTTTTCAAAATGACAAAAAGAACGCGTTTTCAGCAATCTTAAAACGGACACTTAAAACACAAAACCTAAAATGAATTCAAAACTAAAAACTAAAAACCGAAACACGAAAAAAACAACCCATAAGCATTTCCCCGCCATCATCTGCCCAGAGAAACCCCTCTCATGTGCTCACCCAAAGTATTTAATAGCTGTAACTTTCATCATTACTCTAAGGACACTAAAAACATAAAATCGACAAAACTATAGGAAAATGTTACTATGCTCTTTGACTCCTAAGCTCACTTGTCACGCTTATAAGCTTGGGTACCATTCTCCACGGTCTCAAAAGTACCAACGAGAAAATGCGAAAATAGCCCAGGATCAGTACCAACAAGACAACTGGCAAAAGAAAACACGTAATAGCCAAAGTTTGTGAATCAGGAAACAGAATCAACATAGCCGTGCATGCAATAGATCATAACATGATATCAAACTCAACGTTTTGCTTCTTTCCTATCCATGATTGTGTTAAGAATTCAATACTCGTACTCAAAAACTCCACAAAAATGCATTTTTTTTCTAATAAAAAACGGAAACTAAAATTAACTACAGAAAATGACACAGCATAAGAAACTTGCTGCAAAGACAATTTTCTGTATTCAGTTTCCAAACATGAAAACCAAGATATCTAGAAACTCATTTCTTCTTGCCAGCCTTAGCAGCATCTCCAGCTTTAGTCTGTACAAGTCCAATATTGAAATTAGTTGCAAAACAAAAGTGAAAATGACATGAATATAATACAATAATTTACTAGTGAGAGTCAAGTGTGAGAATCGAGTGTGCACAGGTTCGTTGGCATGTCTCTTGAGGTGTTTTATAATAAGGGCCTGTTTGAGCCCCATTTCTTGGTGTAGAATGCATTTTGGAATAGTAGATTGATAGAGGGTGAATGGTTTAAAATTTAAGGAAAAAATTTGAGTTTGCGTGTAATATTATTTTATTAAAAAATGTGTAGTCGAAAAGAAAAAAGAGAAAAATGTACTTAAAAATAAATAAAGATCAAACAAGGGCTAAATATTCCTTCTCCTTCCATTTTTAGGGATAAAAAGAGGATCCGAACAAAATCGATGAAACGGAAGAAATCCGAGTTATTTTTTTTTTCGGCAGTGGGAGGATTCGGGGAAGGGGGCCATGGCAAGCACATACCAAGGAGATTGATTAAGTTGAAGGAAAGGTCTTATCGATATTCATTTTAATCTATACCTATTATCGCAGAAATTTTTGGATATTATATCTAGAAACTCACTTGTAAAAATTGAAATTATTACCTTCTTCACACCACGTATCTTCTTTGCTCTGTTCTTTCTCTCCTTCAGTTGCTTCCTGGACTTCTCAACCTTGGTATCAAGACCATTCTGCATAAAAAAATAACAAAAGTCCAAAAAGAAATATAAAAATCTCTAACAAAGGCAACAAAGAAATGGTTTCATATTAATAAAGAGGTCCTTTTTGTTCAATGGAAATTCTCCCGGAAATAAGAGGCCGTTTGATGGTCACATAAAACTCCTAACTACTTACCAACTTTATTTAGATGTTCAGTGCAAGGGCAGAGTATGCAGGAAAAAAGTAATAACTATATACATAATGAAGGAATGATGCATGTAAAACACACTTATTGGTGAAGTACAAGAAGCCTATGTATTTAATTTGTTTAAAGTGTCCGGGTAAAGTAAAAATAAAAAACTACTAGAGTCTACACCTCAGAAAAGTGTCAACCTAGTACAACTAACATTTGAATATTCACCTTCCTAAAAGATGTTGGACCGACCACTAATGAATTTATCACTTGCTTAAATGTCCATTTACCAGTATAATATAAATAACACTGAAAGTCCAATGAGGTACAGGAATTACCCTGATGAGCCTGTATTTTGGCTCGTATTTCTTTGCATTCTCAACAGAATCATAGATCAAGCCAAAACCAGTGGATTTGCCTCCACCAAAGTGGGTCCTGAACTTGAAAACAAATATGGCATTTGGATCTTTCACTTCATACATCCTTGCCAATTTCTCCTTCAACTCAGCCTAAAATGATAGCCAAAGTAGTTAAAACTAGAAGCGGCCACAAATTTGTACCCAAACCCAAATTCAAAGTGCCAATATAAATTTGAGTTAAAAATTAAACTTAAAACAAAGAATCGAGCAGAAAACTTTCTTTTGGAAATCATAAACATAAGGTAACTAATAATATCAACCAAGAACACCAACAGATCTATTTATTCATTTTCCTTCAACATTTTCATAAGTATGTTTCGGCTTGTAGAAGCTTGTATAACTTTCATAAACCATAGACTTTACATATAACCTTAAAAATCATCAACAAATACATTTATTGATTAACTTCCTTCAAAACTTCCATAACTATGTAATCGCCAATAGAAACTAGTTTTATAACCCACTGATTTTACAGTTAACCTTTTCAGAATTAGACAGAGACCCAGACGAGTACAAAATATAAGGACTTCTCGATTCTCAGACAAATATACTTCACTCCATATGATAAGTAAAACAACAAAAGTAAAAGAATAAATAAAAAAATGCATAAAAAGCATAAAACTAGCACTTAAAAGGAATAATACGAATATGTTGAGAAATCAAACCTTAGAAACATTAGGACGTCCTGGATGTAACACATCAATGATCTTCAAAACAAAATACGAAAAAATAAGTATGAACATATCAAATTGCACAAATAATTAGAAATAAAACAATATAATTAAAAAAGTTAATGAAGACTTACAAATTGTTTCCTGGAGAGGAGACGATTTGTCATAAACTTCCTTGTTCGGACAGTCACAGCCTTGTCCGCCATATTCTATTAAACAAAAACAAAAACAAAAACCACAGTTTATTCAAAGTCTACAATCTACACACACATATAGTGACGTTGTATATATAAAAGAAGAGAAAGTAAAAGATTTTACGGTGTTCTCGCCGGTAACTTGTGCCGCCGATGCCGCCTCGTCGATTGGCAGGGAGTCGTTCGAGCGCGGGTTTAGATTTCTTTTACCAGTAAAAAATAAATAAATTAGAAAATCTTAAAATATAGGGTCAGGGCTTCCTCATGGGCTATATGGGCCAAGCTACGAAACAAGAGGCCCATGAATTGGATCCAATTTGTTTTGTTGATACCAGCCCATTTCCCTCCTTCCGGACCCATTTTCCCTTCAAATATTTCTAGCTCCTCTACGCGACTTTTTCTCGCGTTCCAGTTTTACATCCCAAAACTAATTCCTTCACAGTAGAAATCCCTAATTCTAATGGGTAGAATTTCCTCCGCCGTAGAAATCCCCGAAGACCGTCGCCGCCATAGCCTCCGAGAAAACGGCCGCTACTCTACTGAACCCCATAATTACCACCGTCTTAGCCCTAGCCGAGGCCGCAGCATAAGCCGGAGCCGGAGTTCAAGCTACAGTCGAAGCCCGCCAACCAGGTACCGTCGCTCTTCTCCTGATTATTCGTCGTACTCTAGACGTAGCCCAAGGCCCGATGAAACACTCAAATCCGATGGAAGAAATAGAAACACTTATGATGATAGAAAGACCCTCAAATCTAATGGAAGAAATAGAAACAGTTATGATGATAGAAAGAAACAGTTCCTCGATCGTGATTATAGAAACGGACGACATGGAGAGTCTGAATCGGATGAAGAATTGAAAAGTTTGGGATTCGAAGAGTACAGGAGGCTTAAGCGCCAAAAATTGAGAAAATTGCTTAGGAACTGTATTTGGAATAGTACTCCCAGCCCTCCTAGGGATCCAGAACAATCATCGGATTTGGAACCTGAGGATGAAATTACCAGGAAAGTTGAAGAAGAAAAAGAGAACAGAGAGGATAATAAATTAAAGTCTGGTTCGAAAAGAGTGAGCAGCAATTCGTTTGAGAGTGAATCTGAGTCGGAGCCTGAGGATTTTGAACCTAGATCAGATGACTCGCTGTCAAGGAAGAAGACGAAGAGTAAAAAGTCGAGTTCAAGGCGCAGGAGGAGATCAAAATCTGTATCTGACAGTGAGAGTGGGTCGGAGGAGTCCAGCGATGATGAGGACCCAGAAGAAGAAACTAGGAAAAGGCGTAGGAGAAAATCGAAGAAAAAGAGCAGTAGGAGAAGTAAGAGGTCTGGGAGTAATAGGAGAAGGAAGAGCAGTAGTACAAGGAGCTATTCAAGTGAAAGCGAGACTGATGAGAGTGAAACTGAGGATTCCGATGCTAGTGATCATGGTAAGTTGAAGAAGCGGAAGCACGCCTCATCTTTGAAGTCTCAAAGCAGCAAGAAGAAAGAATCTGACAAAGAAAGTTCCAATGCTGATGAAAGTAGCTCTGATTCTGAAGTTGATGGAAATAATGCTAAGCAGAAGGTAGACGAGGCTAAAGTAGGTGACGAAAATAATGCAGAGTTGCTTATGTTTAAGGAAATGATAGAGTCTAGGAAGAAACTGACTCTGGATAATGAACCACTGGTTGGGCCATTGCCTTTGCCAAGGGCAGAAGGGCACATTAGTTATGGTGGTGCACTTAGGCCCGGTGAAGGTGATGCCATTGCACAGTATGTGCAGCAAGGTAAGCGTATTCCTCGCAGAGGTGAAGTGGGACTTTCGGCTGAGGAGATTCAGAAGTTTGAAACTCTTGGGTATGTGATGAGTGGTAGTAGGCATCAGAGAATGAATGCCATCCGTATCAGAAAAGAAAACCAAGTTTACAGTGCCGAGGACAAACGGGCACTGGCAATGTTTAACTATGAGGAGAAGTCCAAGCGTGAGCAGAAGGTTATGGCTGATTTGCAGCGTCTTGTGCAGCGCCATATTGGGCAGGATTCTGGTCCTTCTCACGATCCTTTTGCTGGGAGGGCTGGCGAGGATGATGATGCTTGATTCTATGTCATAATCGTGGTTATATTTTGTTTGTCAATGTATTCTCTATTATTTGGATTATGTAAGGAAATAATCACCTGGTGCTGAGAATGTAAAAGAACAAATCCTTTGCAGAAATTAATTTTTTAGTCTTTTGGTACTTATGTTTTATCTGATTTTTAGTAATTCAGTTCAAGTGACGTGGATTGTCACTGATGGTATCATCTGCTAACTAAGTACCATAGTTTTGGAAATTGTTTCATAGGTTGAACTTGTAGATCCTTTCTAAAAAAGGCAGCAAAAATAATTTGATTTTAAGCACAGCCAACATGCTAGAACTCAAGAATTAGATGCCTGTTTTAATACATGCCAAATAAATAGTTATTGAACATTTGCCCAAACATGGTTATTAGGGTCTTAAAGATATGGATGTTTGTTTGGTTTGCTGATATCAAGTTTCGAATGTAATGATTTCTCAAGGGAGTTTACTAGTTCTGAGTTTTTAACTCTAAGGTAAGGTTAATCACATAAAATAAGTGGGTGGCTGATGAACTATTGAGGAGAATTTCAGTTGCAGACCATTTTTCTTAAAATACTGAATTACTATATTTTCTAAAATAGACATGAAAGAAAAATGTATTCAGGTCTTATATTAATTCCTCCTGACTTCAGTTGTAAATCCTTCATTTTCTATCCAATTGGCATAATTTTTTAGGTTTTAGATCTTTCAGTGCCTGACTAGAGTTGTCCCCGTTCATCGACATTTGATCCACCATTTAGCCTACGACTTTTTGTTCATTAATATGCTTGAAAGAAATTTCAGAGTGCTTTCGTATTATTTCTTAATTTATTCCATTATCGAGCTCTTTAGCTTCTGGTAGATTTTTCAGAGCATTCCTCAAGTTCTGAAGTTGCACGATATTTTATGACTTTTGGCTCAGTTTGAACAAAGTCATCAACATGGTGAGGAAAGTGATTTCTAATTTTTCGTCGGGGAGGATATTTCTAAACATGTGAATGTTAAGGATTAATGAAATACAACATATTTTAGACAAGGACAGTGACAATATTGTAATATTGGATGGTTGTACTAAATGCTGTTGGTATAGTGTTCTTGTTATCTTTAATTTTCCATACTATAGTAATTCGTTTGTTATGGAGTTTTTGTTGTTTGAGGGTCGTGAATGTTAAGGATTAAGGAAAGACAACATATTTTAGACAAGGACAGTGACAATATTGTAATATTGGATGGTTGTACTAAATGCTGTTAGTATAGTGTTCTTGTCATCTTTATTTTTCCATACTTTCGTTTGTCGTGGAGTTTTTGTTGTTTGATGGTCGTGAATGATGTAATTCATGTCCAAATCACCTTGTATTCTCATTCGTAGTGTTTAAACAAATTGATGTGCTAAGTTGGAAGTTGTGTTGTTTAGAGTTTGTATATTCACATGAGAAGTCTCAGTTTCGAATCTATTTTAATCTCGAGGGGTTGTTTAATTGGTAAGACCTTGAGTTTGCTTCCCAATAGTCACCAGATCGAGTCCCTTCAAGACCACTGAAGTGAGTACCCGTCCGTAAATTTCAGAGCCTCGTGAAATTAGTCGAAGTGAGCGCAAGTTGGCCCAAAGATCCACGGTTATAAAAAAAAAAAAAGTTGGAAGTTGTGTTGCGCAATTGTAGTGGGGTTTTGAATGAAGTGAGCCACTTGTAAGCAGCTTGTTCAGAGCCCATATGTCCATTGATCTCTTTTCTTTCCCTGCTGTCCTGCCTCAGCAAGGCTCCAAAGACCTACCTTTCTTCCCTTAGACGTGGAAATAATGGTATCTGTTCCTGAATCTGACTCCTCCATGCTCGAAGTTGCTCATTATCTTCTCAATCCTCTTCTCCCTAGGTTTAGGCGGATTAAAAGAGACATAAATCGGGAAGTAATGCTGGATTTACCTGAGAGAACTTCCGGCTAGGTGCTATCCTTTCTAGGTAGCACAATCTGCCTACGCGTATTTCCGAATATTTAAATCTAACAATACATTCTTTTGAGTAGTATTTGTTTGGCAAATGGAGTTGAAAGCATGCTACGGCCTTGAAATTGTTCTCAAGCTAACCATTATCTCTTTGTAATGAGCTAGCCTTGTGCTTGGTGGTAATTATAATGAATGTAATGTGATTTCTTAATTAGTGAAGCCGCGGAAGGAAGGCTTAGATGGTCATCCTACGTGAAAATCGGTGTCAACATCCTGTCTCTATCTCTAACTCTTACCTGAATTCTTTTCACAGCTTTTCAAATCTTGATCCAGCCTCAGAAAACTAGATATTCCACTCAAGCGTGTAGCACAACCATTTATTTGAGGTTAGCTTTCCGTTTGGATCATTTCATTTTATGTTGTCCTCAATGATATCACCAAAATTAATGATAAATTCACAAAAGGCAGGCACGAAAGGGGCTAAAATTGGTTAAACTTGACTTCTCCCAGTGCAATCAATGCACAGCAAAACCCATATTTGGTCTGATTTTTCAGTTGGATTTAGACTTGTAAGCTTCTATACTCCAAAAGCAAATTTAAAACCCAAGAGTTCGAACAAAATCAAGCCAAACTTAGAAGAGTACAATCGAGCGGGGCAACGAGTATTAGTTTCCCATTTGGTGAAAACTTGGCAAAAGACACCGCAGGAACCTATCATCAATGAGCTTCTTGACACACTTGCCTCCGTTTCCCAAATCTTGTAGGATCCATCGTGACTCCCGGAAACTATCAACAACCCGTCTCAATAAAAATTCACGGATATGACAGGTATCGAATGTTCTGGGTCACGAGCAATGATTTACTAGGCTTCGCATTCCATACCCTAATCGTCACGTCAAACAACCCGAAAACGATCAAATTGGACAGGGGGTCAAAATCCAAACAGAAAACGAAGTGGATGTGCCCCTTGAGAATCTTGAAGGACATAGCAGAACGTGCGTCCCAAATAGGGAGCGTCGGTCGTCAGAGGCGGAGCAGATATAGGTGTAATCCCAGGACCATGCAAGGTCCGAGATACCTTCGGAATGGCCAACAAAATGGGAGAGCTGTGTTACGGCTTCCGTAGACCAGACTACGAGGATTTTGTCCAGGGAAGCATTCAGGCAGAGGCAAAGAGTTGGCCTTTTTGGAGAACTTCACACACGAGACGGCTCCCTGGTGGTTCTTGAGTGTTTTCTTCAAACGGTACGGCAGCCTTGGGTGGTTGCCGTTGCTGCTTGCATGGCCGGAAAAAAGCAATGCACGTTAAGCACTTATAATTGGGTGCATATATATAACAGTCAGCAATTTTTTTTAGTTAAAGGCGCGTCGTTAATTTATGGATAGATCCCTGTTTTTTTTTTTTATTGCACAATAAATCAATCTCAAATTACATAAATCATCTAATTTTTCTGTCTTTTTTTTTATATCAATTTTTGTTGCATTATAATTTCAATGACTTGTAATTTTATCCAAACAAGCACTATAGGTAGTTAAGAGATTCAATAATCTACTATCTCATTCGATTGTTTAGAAGTATAATTTAGTTAATTTAGTCGTATGAATCTATGATTGATAATTGGACTACCATATCAAATAAGCCTTTAAACATTATTCACGTGCCAATAAGTTCTCTGCTATTTTGTTTCTTCAACTAACTTAAACAAAGCAAGAAGTAAAGACAAATCGGAAAATGTAATTTCTCCTCCAAAAGACAAACACCACACCGTGCTTGCAATATCCAGTTCAAATTTTTACAAACAGGTTCGAAGTAAATACTGAAAATACATCATGTTTAACATCAGAAAATGCACATATTACCCTAGCTATCACTTGGAGCAGGCATCAATAGAAGCTTTTCTTCGGATGGCTGTTTCCCCGCAGAAGATCTCTCTTCTGCTAATAGTGACATTAAATCACTGCCATTTGCCAGGCTGTTGAACTCGACAGCTTTGGATGGGGCTGTAGGATAACGTCGTTGACAGAATGTCATCAATCTTTTAATAGATTGCAAGTACTTACGAGTCGTCTCGTCATTCATGATGTGAGCAACACTGTTTGTGTAGATCTTTTCACGTGCAGAACGTTCATGAATACCAACCATAGTGACACCAATAGGCCAGGGGGCATTTCCAATGGCCAGTTTAATGTAATGATCCATGGCAGCTAGATAGTCCCGCTTCATACAGCATTCGACGAACAATAGCAATGCTTGCCGAATATCATCGGGAAGAACCTAGGAAACGGACAAAGCACTGTATAAATCATTTGACTTGATAGTGATATGCACTCATATGGAACGCACTGAAAAAGAATTAAAAAAATTGGTAACTGTAGCTAGCAAATACCACAAGCAGAGAACTGATCTTCTTCACTCATCAACCACAGAGAGCAAGAGAGAATTAAGAGGTAAGGAAGCCAAGTCCCGAAGACAGTAAATAGATTCTGGAAAACTAATTTGCAAGATAATCAACCTACTAGGCAACAATTACTGTTTTAAATTTGGAAGAATGATAATTCAAGTTAAGATTTGTTGGTCGATTACAGTTAAATACTAGCATATTGCCATCACTGGATTTCTTTCTATCGTGTCTTACTTCATATCATGCAGCCTCAAAAAAATTTTAAAACGGCAGTCAGAGTTTTTAGAGGTATAGTACTGTTAACTGCATTTATCAAAGCCCAGCATGTATAATCTCACAGTTAGAGATTCCAAATTTCTAACAAGACCATCAGATCTGTGCATTCTATACCATGCCGCAACCAAACACCTGGTATTCTCGCATTCCACCCCCACCCAAAAACCCCAACCAAGAAAAATATTAATATATTTTCCTTAATAACGTGTATCCAATCTCAACTATACTTAAAATATAAATTTTCCAATAATTTTCCTTGATGTTTTCCACAATAGGGTACTCCTCCACCTTCTTTTAGTATTATTTGTCCATTTTCACCTTGCTCTTTCCACTTTTCCCCGAAACAGCACTTGATATATAGCAGGCATAACCATGCAGCACAGCATAATCACTTCTACACTTGCAAAACTTCTTTGGCAGAGTTCATAAATAACACAGACGTCAGACTCAAAACAAAATTCAGCTATAGAATTGTCAATGTTGAGATACTATACAATTCAATGCTACCTGTTCTGTTCCTCAAAAATATACGGAAGATCGTATCATATCACAGCCTATGCTTTAAAGGCAACCAAATACTAGAACACAAAGGACCCTACCTGAAATATTACTTCCAGCTACATCAGGCACATTGGCAATACGCGTTCACTCTATGGGTTCGCACAAGATTGAGATACATTATGAGGCTAACAAGGTCCAAGGAAAAATGGCAATCTTCGTCAAATAATCCTCTCCTTAGGGAGCACACTGCTCCATCTCATTGTAACATGCTCTTAAGTGACATTTTGGGAAGCTATCCCCATCAGAAGAGTTTTCTGTTAGAGTCGCTCACTCTCATCCTTGCTCAATCTTGCTCCTGTTCTCTCTCACTCCAAGTGCTTTAGACTGCAATTGGTTGGCAACTTAGATTGGACATTGTTTGATGTCATGTCATTAAAGAGCACTAATAGATTAGTCTTCGATTGGGATGAGCTATGGCAGGAAGTGAAAGTATACACAGGATCATTGATGCTCACTCGCGATGTTCCGAAGAATTAACAATAAATTCAGCCCTTTCTACCAGTAATAATAATAAAATTTTGTTTAAGAGATGTAAATGGGTTAGTAATTAAACACTACCAGCTCTGCAGAAATGTAAAGTTCAAGATAACCATGTCATATGTCGTTGGCCACATGGCTTCTTTTGTTAGCTTACCATTTTGCTTACAAGTGCCAGTGCTTTACTGGGTTGTATTAATATTTTTATGTGACACTGCACTAGATGATAATATTTAGATCATTGCTAAACTACCTTAAATTGTCGCTTACAGGTCAAATTTGTAAGAACAAAATAAAGGTATTATGTCTTCAAAATTTCCAGATAATATCTACAAAAGTGCAAGGAAAAAATCTTTTAACTTTAAATATTCAACTTTAACTTAGTTAATCTCAGTTGTATCCAGACATAGATTCAGGATGCCTACATATTACTGAAGAATCAATAATATAAAGTTTGTGTAGTCAAGGAGCTGCAGCTCCTTTCCTCACACCACTGTAAAATTAAAGCCATGTAGAGAAGCTAGAAAAATGAGGGGTAATTGAAATCCATACAACTCATAAAGATCAAACGTGCTAACATAAAGTGTCAAACCTATAATTATTGACCACAGAAGGGTTATGAACTACAGATTATCGATGTGTTCTAAATTGGTAACGCTAGATAAAACTTATTTGCACGAGGAAAAGATACAACTTCTGCACCAGAAATACTATAGAAAATTCCACAAATGCATCCAAAATCCTCTTACAGCTTTGAAGATGCATTCGTCAGTTGTTACTTCCGAGAGACAAGTTTTCGCTCAATATAAGTGAATTATCTTAAACATCTATACAGTATGTTCACTCATCACATGATTTTTTCACCCCTTCCACTACAAGATCACAAGACTAAGAGCACATTGCATGAGAGGAAGAACTAGCAAAATTATTCAATTTAGCACTCAAAACATAAAATTAACACTAGTGCTTGAGCAAGAGAAAGCAGCTAATGAAACTAAAACTCGAACTAACCTTCTTTCTGCAGAACTTAAACAGCGGGTTCAAGTACCGAGCACACTGCTTAAAAGTGGCAACCATTGATTTTCCTTTGGCAGTTCTCTTCTCTGTCTCGCTCATCTCATTTAACTCCTGATTCCACTCATTCAACAACTTCTTGAAAAACACCAAAATCTTATCCTCGTCACACAACTCCTCAAAGTTCGCTTTCATTCGCTTTATATCCTTGTCGTGATCCACACCCGAAGACGCTCCATCGCCACTCAAATCCTCATCACCACCCCCTCCATCTTTATCCTCCCCTCCATCCTCTGTGGCCTTCCTCTTCCTATCACTCAAAATCCCCGACTTCTGCCGCTTCTTTAGCTCCACGATGTCACGAAGAAAATCATTCGTCTGCCCCTCTGTCATATCAGTATCATCGACTTCAAACAACCCAGCTTTCAAAACATATTTAAGCCTATCAAGCCTCGCCACATCATCTTCTCCAAAAAGCGTGACAGGTTGTTTTAACAAACGGAGACGACGAATTACCTCTTGCCTCGGGAGATTCAGCTCGTCTATCTTTTCCTCGTCTGTTAGGGTTCTGGAGGCGGCGGAGGAGGATTCGGATTTGAATTTGGCAATTTCGAGTTTGGAGTTTGAGTCCGATGGGGAATTGGCATTGCGGTTGCTTTGTTTCTGTTCCAATTCCTTTTGTTTAAGGGCTTTGGCCTCGGCTTCTCGTTTCTCCTCCTCCCGCAGCCGTTGGAGGCGTTTCTGCTCGATTTCAGAGCGTTTGAAGAATTTCTTCCCGCCGACATCCTCCGCCAGGCTCTTCCGTTTCTTCAGCAACTCTTGTTTAATAATATCCATGGACTGGATTGGATTTCGCTAGGGTTTTCTTCCTTTTTCGCCTCCGCTGCCTGGAATCAAATATAGACGAAATTTGTTTATTGGTGAAAATTGCCGTGGACGGATCAATTGTGTGGGGAAAGAGATAATCTACAGATGGTCACTAAAGTTTATGAAATGATTCAATTTGGTCCTTATATAATATTTCTGACTAATTTACTTGCTAACACCTTGTTCGATAAAAACTTCGAGTTTGAAGTTTTATCGACTTTTCAAGTGGTAAAATTTTAATTTTGATTATATATTTTGTAGGATTTCATAATTTTTATCAATTTTTAGTCACACGTACATCAGTTTTTATCAAAAGTTTGTCACACAATTCTTAAAGTTAATTAACACTATACAACTGGTCCTTAAAAGTATTTTTTGACACGTTGATTATGGGATTCATTAATATTACCTACTTATTCATCATTCATTTCAATTGATTTAGGGAGTCGTTATTTACATTCACCATCATTGTATATCTATCTATCTCACTCTATATTTATTCCTAATAAAAGTTTAAAGTTTTTAAAAATATATTGTATTCATCCACATTACATTTCAATATTTTCTTTATTAATTTTATTCATTTAAACACTGTATATCCAAACTATTTTTATCTATCTATCCAGCAAAATTCCTTTAATTATTTCATATACCTATCCACATCATTATGTTTCCTTCCGTACGATGCTTGTGCATACTTAAAATGAATATTTGAGAAATTTGACTTTGCGGATCTATGCTCAACGAAGTTGATGTAATATTGATTTTATACATTTAGGGTTTGCTTGAGCCATATTATTTTGAAATAATGTATTTTCGAATAGTAGATTGGTTGAGAATGTGTGGTTGAAAAAAAAAGGTTATTAATGTGATGAAAAATATTATTTTTTTGAAGATTGATTGGTTAAAAATTAGTAGAAGAATGATAATGAAAATTTTAATGTGACTCAAACATGGATTCAATCTCCCAATTACGTGTCAGCATCTCTGTGAATCTCTGCACGTGCAACTTAAGCCATATGTCAAAGAGGCAAAGTATGCCTCGTCTACTAGCAAGACATTATCTTTAGGCATACTCGTTTCTTATTAGGCCTATGTTTGGCCTCCATTTTTCCAAAAATGTAGGGCTCATTTAGTTTGTATTTCAGTTTTCAATTTTCAATTTTGAGTTCATTTTCAAATTTTTTTAAAAAAAATTTTTGAGGGTATATTTTAAGATTGCTAAAATCGAGTTTGATTTATCATTTTGAAAAATTATTTCTTAAAATAGAAAATTACAAAACACGTTTGGTTTGAAATTTTGAAAATTTATTTTATAATATTTTATTTATTCAATAAAAATAAAATAGCTTTATGTTAATGTATTATCAAGCTCCTATTTGGTACCGCTAAAAATCTGATTAAAATTTAAGTTAGAATCAACAATTAATTTTAACCACACACTTCATATACCCACAACTTTTCAACCATGTGTTCCAGCAATTTTTTATTAAAATTTACTACAAAATTGATTTTAATATCTACCAAACGGGGACCAACTACTATATATTCATTAAAGTTATTAAATTTTACAATATTTTTTCTCATTAAAAAATTAAAATAAAAACAAATAATAAATTGAGCTTAAAATTTAGAAAATAAAAATTAACTATGTGGACTGATAATGTTTTTATATATGTTCAGTGAAATGTTTTTTAAAAATTTATGTGTAAATAATCATTAAGGCTCCATTTGATCCCCATTTTTTCCTTCATTATAATGAAAAATAGGATCGTTGGAATCGGTTTTTTGAATTGCAATGGCTATTTTTTCTCATTATAATGAGAAAAAAATAGGGATCAAA
>CAIGRB010045494.1:0-14009 GCA_903798255.1 Fraxinus quadrangulata
CTTCTAATGGAATTATGTTAAATACGATGAGATTTGCATTGACATGTATCAGTTTGTAGCAGAGTGCTAGACTACTGGTTCTCAATTACAGGTACCTTATGATCATTCATGAAATTAAAGGAAAGTTAACCTTAAAGGTATTTCAAATTTTGAATCTACTATGGTTGATGCTAATATAATTGTTTGTGCCTACAAAACTTAAAATGTTTAAAACTTTATCAGCCTAAAAGAACAGGAGATGTGTAAAAATGTTGACGAAATTAGGAGAAGGCACTCTTGCTACAACTGATAAACAAGTGCACAAAGTCTGATTGAACTCATTGAGCTGCGAACAATTGTGTTATTCATAACATAATTCCATTAAAAAATAGTTCGTTCCCCTTAAACAAGCAGGATGTGGAGGAAGTTGTGGAACTGAAAACCTTGACCGCATGTGAGCGAGATTGAGCTCCAAACCGCTTGAGCTACAATTCATAAACGATAAATTTATGTTGTGGGCTTGATACTTTAAAAGAGCGCATTTGACCTTGCTTCTTCTACAAAAGAAGCTGATAATACCCAAGAAAGCTTCTTGTTGACTTTCAAGCTAAGCCAAACATGCTCTAATTTCTTTGATGTTTTACTGTAATTAGCATTTCGAGGTTAGATAATAAATACCATATGAATATGTTTTATGATTGTTTTGAACTTTTATATTTTATAACTATAGTCAGGAGAGATCCTATTATGTTTCTTATCAGTTTAAAGTCGAGAAAATTTGATACATCAACTTCTTTTGCCAATGAATTATTGGTGCGAGAGTATTCTTTTACTAACTTGTGTGGCAAGATGGATTGGATGGTATCAGACTAATTAAAGAACAAAAAGGAACATAAATTTGTCATACTATATGGAAATCGATTTGGACCACTCTCAACAGGTCGTAAAAATTGAGTGTTGTGAAATGATATCCATATTAATATAGCTAGTATAGACACTTTGTTTATCTATGTAAAGCTCTGAAACCATTTTGGTTTACAAGAAGGTAAGAAAGCTTTACGAAATTTGTAGCCACAGTTACCAGTTAACAAAGTACAGGCACAAATTGATTAGATTCCAAATTATTGTGGACCCGTATAAAATTTGAAAATGTGATCAAACCTTTGTACTTCTACAGATTTCTAAATCAAAATTTGAAAATCATGCGTGAGGATTTATAATCATGATGACCAAACAAGTTATAGAACACAGCATGGATTATTGCTTTTACCTTGACCTCAGAAGCTGGATTGAGCAGCTGATGGTGTTGCTCTTTTGCTTTACTGTATCTTTCAATGACTGATTTCGTGCTGAAAAGAATTCCACACACGAAACAAAAAAAAAAATAGAAAAAGGGATCATGATCTCATGTAGTTCTACATGTTTATGGGGAAAACTCAGTAAAGTAATGGTTGAGAACAAAGAAAATGCCTCTTCCTTTTAGTACTGCAATCAAAAGAATAGCACACAAATTTCTATAGCAAATATATAAAATTTATCAGTTTCTTTATCCTTTGTTAATAATGCAAAGATTTCTTATAAATGTACTAATAATTCAGTAACCGAGATGAAGTGTAGCATACGCCTATTACTAATCCATTAGATCAAAAAGAAAATCTTTAAAAGTAAACTTGGCTGAATTTGAAAGTTAGTCAAACTTATGTTTAGATAAATTTTGTTTCCCAAGCATAGTTTTTTAGGTTACTTTTTTCTTTTTACTGGTGAAAAAAGTTAGTTATTTGGTCATATAGAAGATGTTTTTCAAACCATAGGATGATTTTTCATGTGTAATTGTAAGGAAATTTTGTGATAGCATAGTTTTAGAAGTCAATTAAGAGGTCATTAGTTTTGCATGTCCACGTTTGAGTTCAGTTGTTAGAAGTACGACTTTATGTCGACTTTACAACTATACTTTCCTCTTCGTTTTCGATATAGTGTTTCAACCCCCGTCTTCTTATAAGCTAGTCTTAAATATTCTCTTCTTATAAGCTATTCTTGAATATTTTCCATTTAAGTGTAATTAATGTAGCATTGATAGGGTTGGATAAAATATAATGGCTCGGAACAAATAAAGGCTTTCTACAACTTAATGTTGTATTCCGAATAAAAGATTATAAACCTAGGGTTGGCATTTGACAAGGTTCCAAACTATATAATTTTTCATTCATACTTAGCCCCTGTTTGGGGCACATTTTCAGTTTATTTGAAGAAAAAATAAGACTCTTAATTGTCAAATTTGGGTCTCACCTGTGACATGAAAGTAAAAAAAAAGTGGCTACCTTTTCATTTTCAATGGCTATATTTTTCATTTTTTTGGATTAAAAATGTGCCCCAAATGAATAAATAATAATTTAGGTCTAAAAATGGAAGCAAGTGTGGTTCAATGACCAAGTACTCAAGTTTTGTGAAGTAATTTAAGAAGAAAATACAAATGAATTGCTAGATAAGATATGGATTGATGCATTAAAATTTTGAATTTCATGGTCTAACTCTAAAGTACGCTTGAGAGAAAACTAAATAGTATGATTCACTTAGACCCTGTTTGTCTTAGCTAAAAAATTGATAAAAATTTAAGTCAAAATCAACAATTATTTTTAACCACACATTATTTCATGGATTCCACAACTTCTATCAAATCTATCAAAATCTACTAAAATTTATAATTTTTAGAAAAACCAAAAGAGATTGTATCTGTTGTGGAGATGCATCTTACACACATGGTATCTTACGTACGTAGAATTCTAATATCAAAATGCAAGGTCAATAATACTACAGTAATTAGCACTTTCGTGCATAGATTTACTTATTTCCTAGAATAAGACACAAGAGTTGTCCATTTTCTGTACATTTGAATAATTGAACTATTATTAGAATCAAATATTGCTACTTCAGAAAAGTCTACGCAGATCAAGCTGGATACTAAATTCTGAGGTATTACATGAGAAATGACCTTATTTTAACATATTAACTGAAAAGAACGAGGAGGAGGTGAACTAGTAGTTTACTTTTCAATTACAAGAATTAACATCTCGAGGTGCTTGTTAATTACATTGTCCTTCATGAAGGATAATGATGTACGAAGAGATAAGATAAGAGGTATAACGAAAGCATTATACATCTTATTAAAATATAAAAAAATGTAAGCAATCACGTCTTTTTCTCCAATTTCTTGTTTCACCTTTTAGTGAAAAGGACATATACACATGCTCAAACATCAAATTATTAAATCAGATGGACCAATTACTAAAGCTGAGCTTAAATGGTTTGTTTTATTGTGGAAGAGGGGATGCACTAAGATATATGATACCTTTTCTTTCGTTTCTCCAATGTTAAAAATATATTTGTAGCTACTGATTCATTCAAATTATGTCACAATGATGAAAGGATAACAGACTTCTGTGGAAGTCGAAGTAAGTTGCTGCTAATATCCTTGTACCTTCAAAAAGTATCTTTAATGGACATTTATTTCATAAATAGTATTTTGTGGAAGTAATGAAGCTTAACATATACAACAAACACATACGCAAGAGTTTGAAAGAATCCCTTTAATTTTCTTTATTTCTTAATTCAATGGAGATATTAAATTCAGCAAGCCCCATTTTAAGCCCCTACTTGACAACCATTATTTTAAAATTCTTTTTTTTTTCTACGTACTCATTTCAATTATACATTCACATAATAAAATATTTTACACATAACTTAAAATTTTTCCCTACTTTTTAACTACAAATTTTCCAAAAAATCATTATTCAAAACTTTATTTTACCCAAAATAATGGTTGTCAAACAAGGGCTAAGTATGCTCAAGATCACTTAGCTTGTGGTTTAATGACAGTTGAAGATTGGAGTTAAATGAATGGAAGCGTACAAAACATTAATGGGGATATGAGACGTGATAAGTACTTTGAGATAAATTATCCTCTCGAGACATTGATGACACCTTAATTTTTGAAGTATTTTGATTAGTATAATAAAATGAAATTTTTCATAAGTTTTATAACTCATGCATGGGATTAGTAAATGAAGTAATTAATTATAACAAATGCTAATGAAAGGAAATTTCTCAACAAGGCTGCACTTATGAGAAAAGAAATTATTCACATTGGATTGACCAGGACTTGTATATACAGATGGATAATTATAGGGATGAGGAGGTTGAAAAGGAATTGATTTTATAATGAAAATATAAATCATGCAAACAAGAGGGGGAAGAGAAAAATGGGAGCGAGAAAGAAAGAGAAGAGGTTTAGAAAGCAGCATAATATCAATCCTGATTTCAATATAATTCACAGCTGCAGTTTGAACCGAAACAAAATCAATAAATAAAATATAGATAGTCACAGACAATTTTTTTTCTGGGGTATCGATTTTTCGATCAATTTGAAGACACTTACTTTTGCAGATTACACCATTTCTAACACAAACTGTTGGCTGCATATGTCACACTCTATTGGACATGAACTGACAATGTAATAAACAAGTTTTTTCACTTATTTTTCTTACTTGAGTAAATATTATTCTTTTCCTTCAGAGTTTAGATCAATCTTGTAGCATTTCTTGGACTGATGTACTACTCTAGGTGGAATATTTTTATGCGGTGCCAACAATTTAATACCTATTTTTGTAGCTCAAGAATGTCCATGTCCAAAGTTTTATTGCACTAAGAGATAAAAGTTATAAAATATATGAAAAACTCTACTTGACAATAAACATATAAACCATATTGGGACCAGATGAACTAC
Source organism: Fraxinus quadrangulata (assembly GCA_903798255.1). NCBI lineage: Eukaryota > Viridiplantae > Streptophyta > Magnoliopsida > Lamiales > Oleaceae > Fraxinus > Fraxinus quadrangulata. The sequence goes on from CAIGRB010045494.1 coordinate 4,760, forward strand.
TTTTAATTCTATTTTTCCTGGAAATTGTAAGTATGATATGCACACTACAGTCCCATGATGAAAGTTGTTTAAGGTACTCACTTGATCACTACTGATAAAATATTCATAAATGGTGTTCATGAACTCACCAAACTACTGATAATGAAAATAAAATAAAATAAATCATGATTCTGGAATAACAAGCTTAGGTTTTGTGTTAGCAAATTTGTATTAATTAAACTACGATCCAGCAGAATTAGTTCCCCATCTTTATGCGCTAAACTGATACAATTAATCATCTGAAGTCCGAGTCACAATATGTATGAAGAAAAATCACACTTCTTGAAATGCCATGCAAACAGCATTAGAATTTCAAATAACAAAAGAAAAGTACAAAAATTATATAATATATAAATTTCATTCAATATCTGGAAATTATATATGCTTTTTTTTTCTTTTTTTAATCTAACCTGGTGCTTGAATATTCATATAATTTGCCAGTGCTGGAGAAGATGATCAATCCAACTTCTGCATCACAAAGAATTGCAAGCTCCTTAGCCTTCTTCAACAATCCATTTCTCCTCTTTGAAAAAGTTACTTGCCTACTCGTCGAGTTATCGATTCTTTGGATCACAATCTTTCCCCTTCCCATCAAAACTTCTAGGGTTTCTTCTGTAGAAAAAAACAAAGAAATTAACCAACCATTAGATCTTAATCACAATTAGGTCAAATCTGATTCAAGAAATATGAAAAGATTAAAGAAAAAAAAGCTCACTTTTTTGAGCTTGGGAATAAAGTTAACAATTTGAGAGACTGATTAATTAGTGAGAGAGAGAGAAGAGAGAGTTTGTGGGATGCTAATCTTCACGTCAAAGTCAAGCCCTTTTTATAAGTGAATAAATATGTGTCTTTTTATGAAAAATGGAAGAAATCGAGGACCAATCTGTAATTTAAAATTAATATTTAAATTAATCAAGTCTGACCAATGATAGCGCCGTCACCGTATTAGTTACTGACACGTGGGGAATCTGACAGTTTCCTTAATATTTCTATAAGGGGAAAGAGAAATGTCATTCCTATGTAACAACTTTAAACCAAAACTGACAATCAAACTTTTTTCTACGGACAACAAAGTTTGGCTAATTTTTGGGATTTTCACGTGAACTCTGGGGAGTGGAGGGTTGTAAATAAATAATTTTTTCTTTATTTTTTTAATGTAAGAAAATAGAAAAAGAAAAATATTTGCACGCTTTTATCGAGCTTCACCCAATTGCAAACAATCCGTACTGCCAGGGTGCCACTCATCTGACTTCTTGACTTGGTCCAAAGGTACCTATTTATTAACATTTCAGTCCATGTTTGGTCCAGATTAAAATTTGATTTTAATTTAAGTCAAAGTTAAATAATCAATATTAACCACATCTTTCAAACTTTTCAACCATACATTTCAAAAATTTTTATCAAAATCTACTAAAAATCTAATTTTAATCATCACCAAACATCACCTAAATTTAATTTAATAAAATCTAAAGTTTATTGTATAAATAATTTTTGATCAGTTTCATTCAGCCCTTGTTTGGTCCAGATCAAAGTCAAACAATCAATATTAACTACATCTTTCATGGGTCCTACAATTTTTCTACCATACATTTCAAAAATTTCTATCAAAATCTACTAAAAATGTAATTTTAATCTCCACCAAACACTCTCTCAACAAGGAATTATATGTCTGTTTGACACTTATTAATATATATTATAGTTTGCTATAAGATTATTTTCAACCATACATTCACACAATAAAATATTCTATATATATACCAAATATTTTTACTTACTTTTTAACCACGCATTTTCCTAAATATCCAGTAGCCATATAATTGTAGCCCTTCTATTAGTAAAATCATGCTACATGTACAATCTTTATTGATAATATTGGTTGATAACATCTTACTTGACAACACCACATTCATTCATTTTAAAAACTGTTTTTTATATCAAAAGCTCGAATTTTGACAACACGTGATTATCAACCATATTTGTATAACTAGCTTTATTGGTATTAGTATGCCTTGTAATGTTATGTTCTAATAATTGAATGTACCATAATCGAATACTTCACGTCGAACATACTCTAAAAAAATCTATTAATTTAAGCATCATTCAGCGTGTACTTGTGACCTTGACCAAGGAGAAAAATAGCATGATTCTCTCTCTATATATATTTTTGCATACTTACTAGGTAGGTGTGTAACATATATGTTCAATTTCAATGTTCAAATTGATATGGGCTTCAAAATTATTATTATCTTTACTCTCTTAACGAGGATAGTGATGTTGAGTTAATGTAATAGACTTATTGAATAGATTCAAGTTTTAATTGTGGCAAATAGGGATGTCAAAATTGCTATCTGAAGTATGCTTTTAGCACGATCCGGGTAGCATCGAATAATTTCCCCTTCAAAGTAGGTTGGATATGCACTAAGGTAAGATGGAAAAAACCTAATTTGAAACTAAAATAGTGCAAGTTGATTTAACATTAAAAATAAGAACCCTAGACCTTTTTATGAGAATAAAATTGATTTGAGGTTAGTTGAGCTCGATCCACACACCAAGATAATCATAAAAAGTTATTCTAATTGTCTGCAAAGAAAGATTTCTATTGGACAAGGCCACGTGAACACAGTTTAGTGAACCAGTAAGGATCCTTTTTACTGAAATATTAATGGGTTCCTCGGATTAAGGAAATCTCCAAAATCAATAGCTTTTTGGTTAAGATAATAGGAATTTTATTAGCATATACAGGTGTCAATCATCAGCAAATTATAGATATTCAAAGACCGAGAAAAAAGGCAGCTAGGATTCAAGTTTTGGACAACTTCTATCATTCCAGCTATGGTAATGTTAAAACTTGTCTGACTCATCCCACTCTTCGAAATTGAGTTGTTTTAAGTACTCTTGATGTTAAAAATTGACATAGAATATGGGGAAAAGCACATGAAGCTCTATCAGGCAAAGGAGATATGCCTTTTTTGGAATGGGAGAGTTGTGTTCCTTTTCAAGATTCACACTCACGTGCTCAACAAACTATCCTTCCTAATTTCTCTCGTGGAAGCATATACATAGGTCGACCACTCAAATCTGAACTGATTCGACGTGTTGAGGGATTAGATAAGATCTCGGACGAATCGTATTATTAATCAACTGTATTTATTGACAAATTACGTTGGGCTGAACAACTAAGCATGTGACTTGGGAAAGCTTTTTTTCATTGTGCCTACAACTACGAGTCCTCCCTGAGTACACTTTTTGAATACAAGGCAACATGCATGGAAAAAAAGTGTCTCGTGCCTGTCCATGAAGCAATCTAACCTACTTTACACTTAAATTGAAGTGACTCTGCGTGTTGAGGGATTAGATATGATCTCAAACAAATCGTATTATTAATCAACTGCATTTATTGACAAATTACGTTGGACTGAACAGCCAAGCATGTGACTTGGGAAAAAATCGAGCTTGTGGATAGATGGGCCAAGCAGAGTCGGATCAGCTCATTACCACCACTAGCGGGTAATGAAGGGAAAAGTAAGTAGATACAAGAAAATAATTTATTAAACGGGACGAGAAAATTTAGCAAATTCAATCACTTATTTGCTTTTCATGGGAATGCATGAAAGGGCTCGTATCATGTAGGTGATGATTATTGATTTGCTAGAAAATAAAAATTGTATTAGGCACAAGGAAAGTTAGAGAAACACATCAAGAGCATGATTTTCGAGAATTTCTTCAATACGTTTATATAAATAATAAAGAGTTGAGTAATGCTATTTAATCTCTTTGTGGTTGCAATCTCAATTTAAGTGACGTTGATATGACATTAAATAATAAGTGAAATTAAATAATTCATTTAATTTTTCCTTTCATTTAATTTATCATTAACGTCACTTAAATTGTGATTACAACCCTAATGGGACTACATAACATTATTCTAAAAAGTTTGGTAAGCATAAATCATTATAGTAAATGGTCTCGAGTTTTCAAGAAGAAAGGAGAAAAATGAAAGTAAATAGTCTTGAAAAGTGTTCTAAAAAGCATAAAATATTATTAGGCGTGGATGTCAAATTTGAAACTTTACGAGTCTACGCGAGACCCAGGCGTAAATAATAAATAAATAAAATTCTCATTTTAATATTAATTTAAAATTTCTAATCACTTTAAAAATTATTTAATAATTAAAAATAATACATACCAAATATCTAAAATTATAAAATACTGTATTTACTTAATAATCCATACAACCAGTCAATTATACAATTTTCAAGTTTTCAAATGTAAAAGCTAGACTAGTTTTCATGTTTCAAACTTCAATTAGATAAAGTCCTACTTAATAGATTTATGGGATCTTCCAACATACTTTCGAAATTTTCAACAAAATGATTAATCTCAAAATTATGATTACATAATGTAGATAGCACATAACTTAAATCTTATCTAACTTTTTATCGAATGAAATCATTTTTGACTTTTGTCCAATAAAGTCTATTAAAAACTTAAAACTAAAGTCAAATAAAAGGCTTTTAAAAAAAGATAAAATATATAAAAAAAAGTAATAAAGCACGCCTAGTCGCTTATTAAGCCGTGGTCAATTGGATGTTGACCATGTAATTTCATGCATATAGTCAAGGTGTGATGTTTCTTCCGAATCATCTAGGAGCGTTTTTGAGAACGAATATTGAGTTTTTCTATTTTTAATATTATTACGTAAGGAAGAAATTATTTTGGCGGAAAAATTGCATAGTGGTACACAACATAATAACAGTTGCAGCAATAATTATATCCATTATTTATAAACTCTTATTTTTTTACATGTTCATTTTTAACTACATATTGACACAACAAAATATCTTGCACGTAAATTGAAAATTTTCTCTACATTTTTATCACATATTCTTATAAAAATAGTTATTTAAAACTCTATTTTTCATAAATAATAGTTGTCAAATAGAGGCATAGCAAGTCATGGCCCGGCTGCCCCCACCTTCATGCACAGAAGTAATCCAAAACTATAATCTACTTCTACAAAAAAAGCCCATCTTTAGCCCCAAGTAACCTTCTATGTCCAAATTAATGGGCCTTGCACTTAATAATATTAGTGGAAATTATACCGGCACATGTTTTTAAAGATTATAATTCAAAAATCAGATTTAACGTTTGGTTATCCAAAAATCATGAGATAATTTCATATTTTAATATTAACATATAATATTATATATTCATTTATATACACACGTCATCCAAACTTTTAAATCATTTTTTTGCTCCCCTCGCACTAGACCACCATCGTCGTCGAATAAACACATCATTTCGTTGTTGTACAACGCACATGGAAGATCTTCAATGCTATCATTGTCTTCATTAGATTATAAAAATCAATAGATCATGAAAAGTATCGTCTTCGTCTACACTGTAACGCTACTCGCAACGAATGGCGCTCCTGCTGGATGTAACGACATTACAATTTGTTCTCTGTTTTATATGTTACTCGCCGCAATCTTTATATGGTCTTTTCGTTCTTTATACCTATTTGTACATGGGTAGATAAGTAATAATGTTGGTCATCGCAATTTGTTCGTCGCTGCAATTTGTTCTATGTTCTTTGGTGGATTTGAGGTGGTGGTTATGGTTGTGGTGGAGATGGAGATTGAGATGGAGATGGAGGTTGTAATTGTTGGTGGCGGCAGCGGCAACGACAATAACAGTAGTCGTGGTGAGGTGGTGGTAGCGTGGGTGATAGTGATGGTGATAGTACTAGCGGTAATGGTAATGGTGGAGGTGTAAGTGTTAGTGTTAGTGGTGGTAGAGTTGGATTGGATTGTTGAATAAATATGGTTTATGACCAATTATTTAGGTGATTATGACCAATAAAATAGTTAATTTGTGACTAATAAATAATATGTAATCGAATAGATAATTTGTGCTTGAGGAATAATAAGTGACCCATTAATTTGATAAATTATAACCGATAAAGAAATTGTGAAAAAATTTGTGATTTGTGACGAGAAATAATATGTGACCAATTTGCATAGGTCAAAGATTTTTCCTTGTTAAAATTTATAATTCATGTGTTCAATGTGTACTTGTTACAAGCTGCATATCATAGTTTAAGGGTCACAGATCAATATCCATATGTCACAGATCAAATAAAATTGGTTACAGATCACTAATTTATGTTCACAGGTCGTTGATTATAGTTCCACATGTCATAGGTTACAATTTACAAGTCACGAGTCATCATTTATAGGTCATAGGTCGTTCACATGTCATTGATCATATTGTATAGGTCACAATGTCAATAAGTTACAAATCAATATTAACTAGTCATATATCAAATATCAAATGTCTTTATGCATTGATAACAAGTCTCATATTCAAGCTCAAAGGTCACGATTCATATGTTACAAGTCACATATCATTTTGCATAAGTAACAGATCAATGTCTACATGTCAAAGATTCAAGAGAATTAGTCACAGGTCGTTGGATCAATATCACAGCTAACAAATCAATGTCCAAACGTCACAAATCCAAAAGAATTGGTAACGGGCCGTTGGATCAACATCACGGGTAACAGTTTATATGTAGTTTAAATCACATCGTATAAATTTTAAAAACTTACACTGAATCTGATGATAAATCAAACATCTTAATCAAATTTACACTCCATCGACGAACTAGATCTTTACGGTAGTTTATATCACACCGCCAGAAATCTCATTTCTTCAATCATTCTAAATCAATCGATTGTCCAAATTGAAGTTTAATTAGATAATTCGTCAATTCTCATCGATATTTTGATAAATTAAAAATCTAAACAAGCTGCCCCCTTGAGATGCTTTACTCATGGATCTCGAATCGACGCCTTTATCTAGATCTGTATTACAATCATGGCGTGAGAGATGATGGCCGCGGGTGGATGCTGATGACTATAGCTAGGTGAGTCTGTAGAGAGAGATTGTAGTAGGTCAAGATATTAGGATGTATATTTATTAGATAGTAATATATTATTTAGTATAATATATATTATGTATCATCTGAAATTTTACTTTAAAACTTTTTCTCTTAAAATTAAATTGCTGTATAGTTAAGGTCTGATTTAAGTATTCTTCCCATAATATTATGGATTAATATCATAATTAGAAACATTTGGGGGATCATTTTTAAAAATCAGGTGAATGGCAAAGTATTTCAAAAATTAGGAGTGTTCAAATCTATTATTTTTGTTAGTGTTTGTCATTTTTCCACGTATATTTAATTTTCTGTACTTTACTTTTCCATAATTTTTTTTTTTAATTATGTAATGCTTTTATAAAAACTACACATTTAATAAGTTACAATGATAGTAACTTACACATTATGTTAATTTGTACATAAATAATGTTATAATATATGTTTTTTTTTTTTTTTTTAAATTGTTGTACCCCACTCAACATCACCACCAATAATCACCCCCATGAACACAAGAAAATTATATGCCTTGTTATTACACACTGAAATTTTTGTGTATTGTAACTTATTACAATGCACGACGACCAACCACCATCAATGTTATAATAGTTTTACTACAAGTACAGTATCATTGACTGTTTTGTTGACAATGTATAAGGTGTCCAATATTTTTACCATCGATTTTAACCATATTTAAAACACTCGGTGGTAAAAAAATTTACACATCATTAAATGTCAGCAAAGATGTCAATAATAAATGTATAAGAATAATGTCATCTAACATCGGTGCTACTATAACATCAATCTAAGTGACATGATGTGATAATTCAATGAGAGGTGCAATTAAGTAAGTTATTTAATTGTACCCATCATTTAATGACACTTTAGTACCACATAGACTAATATTTTAATACTCATGCTATTAAATAACATTATTATAGTTGTACATTCACAATTGATGTTATCTTTATTCCATCACCACCACCAACAGTCATCCCATTAGTACAAAAAAATTACATACATTACTATTACAGTGTTTAATTTTTTAATTTTTTTTGTATTATAACATATTAATCCATTCATTACCATCACCCACTACCATCAACACCACGAAGACTATCGTCACCAACCTGCAACCACCATCATAACCAACACAAAAAATCAATCTCACAAAAAAAAAAAAAAAGTCATATTCACCAAATTCTAAAATGAATTATTCTCGATTTCATTAGAGGATCAATCTCTAATTTTGTATCTAAACACATCATTGAAGGTTGCAAAAGGGGTTCGTGACAGCGAAGTGGAGGAAGAAGCGGTAGTGCCAGTGGTAGAATCAAATCGCATCATCAGAGATGATTTTGTGGTGGCTTGAGCTTTATTTTTTCCTAGATTTGACAACAAGATGGTGGTGATAGTGGTGAAAGAATGGGAGAGTGAGGAACAATAGGAGTTTGTGAATCCTATTAAATTTGTGGTTAAAATTCATGTTTGACTTTGAAAAATAGAATTTTAAAGAATAAAATGAAACCCAAACGGAGACGTTATTATTGTAAAAACTTTAGTTTTCACAAGAAGTGACTATACAATAAATCAAGTTGCACATCGTCACTATCATTCCCAAAGGCTAGTTGGCTGATTATTCTCTCGTTCCCGGGGGTGGTAGGAGTAAGAAAGCTTCTCCGTTAAGGAAAATAGTTTTTCCTAGTAAGGATAATTCATAAAACATGTAATAATAGAATCGACTGCGCTACATTTACATCACAACTTACAGTTTGTTTATCAACAGATGATACGATGAGATTTAATTGATTAAAAATCTCATCAACCAAATAAAAATAAATAGATTCTCTCACTTTTTTGCCACATTATTAATATGTAAAAAAGAAATCTGTAAATGATAATGTACAACAATTATTTTCCTAATATAGTCTAGGAGCTTAAGAGGGTGTATTTAATTGAGACTTTTAATTACTTTTTGGGATCTAAAAAGTCAATGTAGATTTTTAGAAATTCTCTAAAAGTATTGATGTATTCAATTGAGATCTTTATAAACTTTTAAAAAAATCTCTAAAAATCACGGTTTATTCAATCGAAACTTTTCAGAAATCTCTATAAATTTTGGAGTATTCGAATTTTAATAACTTTTAGAGATTTTTAAAATCTCCATGGTACTAACTTTTAAGCATAAAATACTAAAATAAAATCTCAATCTCAAAATTTATCTCTCATTAATCACAAGATTTGAGAGACATTCACATAATAATAATAATA
>CAIGRB010045500.1:0-33751 GCA_903798255.1 Fraxinus quadrangulata
CTAAATAAAATTTCTTAATGTAAATAAATTTTTATATTTAAATTTATTACTAACCTATAATTTTTTTCGCAAACAATATAAAAGTTTAAAAATAACTTACAGGTCTGCAATATTATAAGGAATGGAAAAATGGATTTTTACTTATTTGTTAATATCTTACAAAAACATAAACATATATAAAGAATACAGTTTCGTGATTGTCACCGACAAATTTTTGTTAGTGATTCTCAACAATGTTGGCGACATTGTCGACAATAATCTGTGATAAAAGTTTATAGATGATCAACAACAATATGGTTATCAATAATTCCATAAGAATCTCCAATATATACTGATTTTCATAAGAATCACCACTAGTCGTATCATCGACGATCACCAATGACTTCTCATCGATATGATTCCCTCAGCATCACTGACATCATCAATGTTGGTAACTGAATTACATACATATTATAAATAGGGAAAATTACACAGAAATTAATGATTTAAGTTTCAATTTCAATAATTAGGTCTCATGAATTTTATTTCAAAAATCAAGCGTCAAGCCATCCTACATCATTTCACACCTACTACCATCTCCAATTTCACTCCTAACCCTAACCCCCATTTCACCCCATCACCGACCACCACCACCACTTCCCACCACCTATTCCTGATAGAATTACCTTCCAAACACAACTACCACCTTTAATTGGGGCCCAAAAAAAACTTTCGGAGTCGCGGATCAAAAAACTTGAATTTGGCTACCATCGCAGACCTACACTAATGGCATCACCATCCCATTCTACCACTAATTCAGCCATAGGTTTTCATTAATTGGACCATAATGTATTTTCTACACTTTCGCTACATATACGATCCTATATAGGTGGTTTATCGGTCCAATGGTGAATTTGAGGTGTGTTGAAGGTGGTGGTGGTTTGACTATGGAGGTATGGTGTATTAAAGGTGAATGTGGAGGTGGTGATGGAGGTTTGATTGTAGATGCGGTGGGAGGTTTGAAGTGCGTTAAAGGTAAAGGTGGTGATGGTGACGTTGGTTTGGCAATTGGAGGTGGTAATGGACTTTGAGGTGGAAATGGTGGTGGTCGTGATTGTGATTGACGGTGGAAACGGTGGTGGAGATGGGTGAGTTGAGTTGAAGAGTGATTGTGATCGGTTAATTGGGTAATTTGTGATCTAATAAAATGTGTTATTTGCGACTATAAATGTAATTGTGACATAACTTGTATCTTTGTGACCGTTGCATTGTATAATTTGTGACTATTATGCAATCGAGACAACAAACATTTATGTTATTGCAAATCGTGGCACGATTAATTAAAAGGAAAATTGTAGGAGCGGCCCCAAACATTTTGATTTTTAGCAGACTTTATTTTAACATTTAGTTTGTACCACCAGATGTCTCATACCTTTCATTCTGTTGAAGCATTTTATCCATTTGACCATTAGTTGACTAGAGAAGTTGATTTTGACCAAATTTAAAAATGGTAAAATGATAATTTTGCTCTTTTAACATAAAATAATTAGAAAGAAAAAGAAAAGGAAAACAGTTCAGAATTGTCCATCATCCCCATCCATCCCCAACCCCCATTCGCCAACCCAAACCAAATCAACTACCCATATTCGCTGCCCCCTCCTTCCACGGCCAACGTTGTCTCCTTCCTTACCAAAACATCAAAATATTTTGTATAATCCTTACTAATTGGAAGCCCGATTGTGCAAAGAATCCAAGGAAGTATCGAAAGAACATGAAGCGTTCATCGACAAATTCGGTTGTTGAATCCTAAAAAACAGAGGCCGCATTTTTTTCCTTTAAAATTCATCTTTGTAGAAGATAATTCAGTTTTCCTTGCTGTTGGAGACATTTTCTCTCGGGCTTGTCACTATCTTAGACACCGATTTTAACAGAAATAGATATGGGTAAATGCTTGCATGGATTTAGTTTTCTAATCTTGGTCTAAATCCCAACAAACTCATACAAATTCCAACAAACCACCAGGGTAGTGTATGAATTGGAGATGCTGAATTAGAGATTTTTATTTATTTATTTTGAAGTGAAATTAAGTGCGAAACTCTTATGTGATTCAACTATTGAATATCCCAAAGAATGGAAACATAACTGCAAAATTTCACTATATATTTTTTTATTTGTTTATTTCGACGGGTCATTTTATCTTCTGATGCTCTTGAAAATATAATCATGCAAAAAGTTGTTCCATGGTGAAGATAGTGGGTGGTGGCGACATTTAAGGTCGTTGGAGGTTATGGCGATAGTGGTTGATTTGGTTTGGGTTTTAAGGGGCGGGGTAGAGGGACAGGGGAATGAGGAGAAAGATGATGAACAACTCTATTTTGTTTTCCTTTTCTTTCTTTTTTAATTATTTATATTAAAATAGTTAAGTTACCATTTTACATTTTTTAAATTTGGTCAAAATCAACTTCTCTAGTCAACTAATGGTCAAATGGATGGAATTTGTCCGGCGTTGCAACATAATGAAAGGTTTGTGACCTCTGGTGGCACAAACTAAATGTTAAGGTAAAGTCTGCTAAAAATCAAAAGGTCTGGGACCACTGCTGCAATTTTCCCTTAATTAAATTATAGATCAAAACTTTTATTAGACCAAACTATTATCGAGGATTACAAAATGTGACACCTAATTTTTGAAAGAAAATTCAATTTTTTTTTTAAAATATGGGTGTTTTTGAACCACATTATTTTGGAAGAATGTATTTTGGAATAATAAATTAATGGATAATGTGTGGTTGAAAAAGAAGGAAAAGTTATTGATATGATGGAAAATATTATTTTATTAAAAAATGTGTGGTTAAAATAAGTAGAAAAATAAATATAAAATTTTTAATGTGATTCAAACATGGACTATATTTTGAAATCTTTGTACTTGTGTAATCTTTCATGCGTTAAATATTAAGAAGTTGTTACGCTTTAAATGGTTTCTTGCCCACCTTACTTACGGTCCCAAATCTTGACTTTTGCTATGGACAATGACTTTAACCTGTTAATACGAGGAATAATTCAAATAGCAAATTGAACCATTTCATCATTGCAATGATTATTTCTAAGATTTGATCTTCATTTTAATTTCTTAATTACATTTTTTCTCAGTAAAATAATTTTTCAATAAATCAAAAAAAGTTTTTCTTACTTTTAACAACACGATCTCCAAAAAAATTATTTTTTTACAAAATTTATTTTTGAAAAATGAGCCTCAAACATGGACTAGTTTCAATAGTATTTTACACGGTAGATAAATAAAGAAGAACAATAAAAAATATGTCTTGCATAAAATATACGAATTTACATATTTACAGAATTGGTCGTACAGTCAGATTGATTGATGAATTACAATCACATTTAAAAAACATACTCGATGTAATTGATAATAAGGTCATCATATTTATTTGGAAAAATTACAGCAGCGGTCCCTAACCTTTCACTTTTTGTAGAATTTACCTTAATTTTCAATTTGTACCAATGAAGGTCCCAAACCTTTGGTAAATTAGCAATAGAGGTCCAAGTTGACCAATCAAATTGATTTTGATCAAATCTAAAATAGGCAAAATGGTAAATTCATTATTTTTTTTTTTTCACATAAAACGATTTTAAAAAATAATAAAAGGATCTGTTCATCTCCCTACCCCCACTCCCACCATAATGACTCAAAACTTACCATTTTAGTTGTTAAATATATATCGTAAAAATATAATTTTCATAAAAGATAATTATCCACAAAGTTACAATAATTAAAAATAAAATACTTTCTTAATCATAAAATTTATTTTTTCCAAATCATAAATTATCTCATCTTTATTATATCATCAGTGGACGATTCCAAATTCCAATGCCTCGAACCTCAATTACCTAAAAGGGTGGAAATCGTAAATAATGAGATAAAATCCAATAAGTGAACCACATAATTCGTAATTCATACTTAAAATTTAGAAATCCTTAACATACATAGGGAGACACAGAGGGAGATACGGAAATTGAGATCCAAACTCTCTGGATATAATTCTCGTGCGTAGCGTTTCCGATTCCTTAAACTTAAACATATAAGATCCAAATTATATTCATAAATCGAATTCCATATTTTAAATTATGAAAAACGATCTAACATACAACATACAACTACACTTATCTCGTAAATTTGAAGAGGATTTCATAAAACAAGAATGAAAGAATTTGACATCAAACAATTGTTTATGAACTGTGTGTAGCGTGGGACAATCATAGTTATACACACACACATATTTATAGATGTATGTAATTATGATAACCATATAATTTAAATCAATCAACCATAATTGCATATAATTATAAAAACATATATGTACGTAATTATGGTAATATTATAATTTAACTCAATCAATCATAATTGTATTTAATTATATATATAAATGTACGTAATTATAGCAATCATATAATTTAAATCAATCAATCATAATTATATATAATTATACATACATAGGCCTACATAATTATAGTAAAAAATAATTTAACTCAATCAATCATAAATGCATATAATTATATACATATATAAATTTATAGTTGACTTATTTAGGAACGAATCTCCCAAACTTATTTTTTATAAATACATATATCATATTCATATTACATACACATATACATATATAAATATTCATACCGTATATATAGTTTAGGAAATTGTACTTGTAATCCCTCAACTATTGACGGACATGCAATTTTATTCCCTGACTTTCATCATTTTGCGGTAAGGTTTCATAATTAATGACTATACAATATTTAGGGTATATTATACCTACCAAAAACTTCGCCCTAACAAAACTGAATCATACCCAGCCCACGCCTCCTTCTTCTTCCACGGCCACAACCCATTGCTACCACTCTTCGCCACCGCATGCTTTATCTTTCCCACCAATTTTCACCTTCACCTCCATCCCAAAACAAAACCAATTGCTCTTCCATAGCCAACAACCGGCCACTGCCACTCTTTACCTTCGCCTTCCCCACCAATCCCCACCTCCACTTCCATCCCAAAACAAAACTAATTGCTGCCTATCATATCGAAAGCTCGATTTTCAATCATTTTAATCACCCAATTTTAATCACTATATCAAACACCTCATAGGCATCCTACAATCTTCCACTTTGGCAGAATGAACTGATCAATGTAGTGAATGCGGCAACAATGGGTTGGAACCCATTCTTCTTGCAATAATTAGTTACCAAAATTGAGTATATGCAGTTATCACAAGCTAAACTGGAAGATGATAACTTGGACTTCAATTTTGATGCTAATTTAAACTCATTGCCATGACCAAAGCCATAAGAAAAGGTTGAATTCTGAAATGGTTGGTAATATGTCCTCTATCTTGAATTTATCTAAAGCTTCATTTTTTCAAAAAGTGAGAACTGCTCTGTTTTAATAAAATCTCGGAACTCTGGCAAAAATTGGGGTACCTTTAGGGCTTTGAGTAGAGGTATAGAGTGTTGGGAATTTACTTAATATGTACAATGGAAAATAAAATTAATTTCAATTCCCATCGACGATCTTCTTTGTGTTTAGAAAAAACTGGATAGAAATTGTACCTTTTGTATATTATGCAAACTGCTTTGCTGATCTTGGAACACGAACAATCACGATCTGCAATTCACAACTGTCAAATTGTCCAACCTCTAATGAAAATCCACACATAGAACAAGAATAAGAGAATTAGAGTTCCTCTTTTTTCTCGTGCTAGTAAGAATAAGAATTATTGTGTGTACTATTTTTCTGAAACTCTAATGGCTTACCAATATAAATTCAAATGGGATTGACCCGTCTCTTAAACTTAACACGGTCCAATATTTAATTAATCCAATTAATTAAAATATGTATGTAAATTAACAAGCAACACAATTAATTAACTGTACAACATTAATTAATTAATTAATTAATTGGCGAATCACATTCTTCTAGTTCTTATTTTATGTGTAACCCATTAGGTTCTCGATCACGACGTCTAACGATATGAATTATTATTTTGATATAATCAAAATCGATAAATTTAAAGAACCCTTTTAATTTATCACCAATTCACTTTCGTCGTCCCAAATTGACATCTAACAATGTGTCGGGGCAGTACATATGAAGAAAAATGTCACATGGTATGGACTATAATCCCTTCGTCAATATGATCCGATCAATTACAAGATATGGACTTATGTCAATCTCAATTATGAATACACCTTGGTCAATGATTGCATTATTAATTTAATTGAACGATATGTAGATCATAATCTCTTACTATCTTAGAGTGACGAATCATATATTGATCATTTACAACTTTCATATAATTCTTGATATACCCGAACGATACTGTATTAGCGACTATTGACAGAGCAACATCCAACATTACTAAAGTATGACTATCCTCATATAAGGTACTGTGATGACCTCAAGTCATATAAACAATTCCACTATCGAACGTTAGAGATTAATTACTGACACTTAGATAATTATCCATGTAGAATCTCCTCAACAGATCTCCAATGTTTTGTTATATAACAAAATATTCACGTGTTCATTTAAAGTCATTACACTTTAGCTTATAAGATCAACTACGTACTTCACAAGTAAGAAATGCCACACGTGATGGTCTAATAGTAATAACAATATTCGTATCTCCTTATTACTTACGATCGCAAATGATTTAAAATTCAATCATATATAATTTGTATCTCACAATCACAACTCCTTGTGATTAACAAATTATAAAAACTTAAATCTACGAATTTTATTATTTAATTCATTAGAACATTAATTTAATTACATAATAGATACTGCCATAAATATAGATCAATTATATATTAAAAGTGTTTATGTCCATAATTGATTGGATTTAGGACATAACATTTGTAGGAAATGCTGCAGAAATGAGAAAATTACCTTGTTGGGACTTGTTGTTGGTGCTGTGAAAGGTGTGGCGATCGTGGTGATGGTCCTAAACAAGGGTAATTGCAGCGGTAAAGGTTTGGGAAATGTGTGGTGGCCGTTTCAATGGGCGGTGATGTCTCTTTTTTTTTTCTTTTTTTTTGGGTGGGAGAAGTGGAGATGAATAGTTTTTTCTTTTCTTTTTGTTTTGTTTTAATTATTTTAATTGTTTTATAGGGTTAAATAGCAAATTTACACTTTTGCTCTTTCAATTTGGTCAACTAATGATCAAATGAATGGTTCATTTGGACCTCTACTGATAATTTATTAAAAGGTTTGAGACGTTCGTTAATACAAATTGAAGGTTAGGATAAAGCTTGCAAAAAATTAAAAAGTTAGGGACCGTCATTACAATTTTCTCTGTTTATTTTCAACATACGAGAACTTACGGATAGTAGTTCTAGAAATAAAAAAAATAGTAACAATTAATTAACACACTTTAACTACAAACTCGACATCATTCCAACTTATTAGTTTCCACACCACGTCCAAATCAAATTATATTTTAAGATATACACCATCTATATTCAAATTCAGTCGTTTTCTTTAGGGCTGTTTTCACTGTCCTTTCCTGCGACGGCACGGATTCAAATGGTAAATCAGTTAAACTTTCAATTTATAAACCGAAAATTAATTTATTGTTAATTAAAACAGACTCCAAACACAAATAAATTTTAAAAAAAATCCCAAATTCTGAAGTCACGCGGGAATGAAAATTGTTTGTCCACGCCGTGATATTCGCGCTTGTAAACAATCAAAGCGCGTGGGCCCACTCTCACACTTTCGGCTTAGTGGATAAATGTATGGGCCAGAATAGAATGAATTGTTCACATTTGGTGAGTTTGAATTGAATATTTTAATCCCCTATTTTGTATTGATTTAAATCAAAATTCAATTTATGTTAGAGTCAAACAATTAAGGCTAATCATATATTTTATAGATTCCACAATTTTTTAATTATCAATTTCAAAAAAATTTACCAAAATTTACTACAAATTTAAATTTAATCCCCACTAAAGGGGCTAAGTATAATATTATATTGAAAAAGAAGCAAATCGTAATAAAGTTTTGGATAAAGATAAAATGTCAAAGCTATAAAATGAAAAATATTATGTTTTTTACTGTGTTAAAATATCAGTTCGGGTGAAAGTTTGCAAAGAGTAATGCTACATGAATAGGGTTATCAACACATTTTATTTCTAAGAGACACGTGTCAAATTTTGATTGGACGATTTAAAAAAGAAGAAGAGCCATACAGGTGTTAACAACACATCACCTGTCAACTTCCCTATTTACTAATCCTGTCCAAGTAGTTTTACACAATTTGTAAATTATTCTCTCGACATAGAAATTGTATAATATATTTAAATTTAAAGTCTATGCTAGATGTTTATATTAATTTAAAGTCTATCTTTCCTAAATCCATTTTCAATTAAATATTTTTGCACGTAAACTCATAACCTTCCGTGATACGCTAGTTATTGACTCATATATATGAAACAAAACAATTATCGTGGAGGCCAAGACATATTTACAAACAATCTCAAACACAGCTGAAATGCTGTTTCTAGAAAATGACTTAAATATTATATTTCACTAATCGTTAGAGTGGATTCATTCTGATGGTTGCAAAATTCCATTTTGGCACAATTGTGAAATTTCATTACCGCTCTTCTTGTCCTGCGTTGAAAAATCCAAGTGTGACCTCAAGAAACTGATAAGTAATTATTTTAAGCAACTTTGTTTGAATTATTTACTTTTTTTTAATATAATATTTAAACATTATTTTTTTCCCGGAAACTAATTACTTACTTTATCGTCGAAATGAATAACTCGTGTATTTTTAAATTTGATAAAAGTTTATTTGTTTTAAAGTTTATCTACACGCTTATAAGTAAAAATTCTTAAGCTCGGCCAAACGTTATTCCATGTCTCATTCTCACCTAATTCTATCACTCTTGCGTATAAAGGAAAAAAGAAAAATAACGGGTGCTTAATTGACCCGATCCACTTAAAACCCAAAGAGTCCATTAAAAGGATTTGAATTAGATGTCGGGTCAGAATCAAACTTTTTGAAATTAGGTAATGCTCAGTAATTTTTGACATGGACTTTGGTTGACTTTTCATAAGCAAATTGGTGGTTAATTAATAATTGACTATTCTATTCTATTTTACTTTTTTTTTTTTTGGGAAATTGGGGGAAAAATATTTGCAAAATCTTAATGGTCAGTCACAATCATGATGTACTAGGTCGAGAAAAGAAAATATCTAGTCCTAAACAAAAGGTCGTTTCACCTTTTTCAAGCTTTTGAAAATATTAGTTCAAACGAGGCATCGTCATTATAGACAATTTTTTTAGACATGCCGTTGATGTTTGCAATTTATGAATTGTGAAGTGGACTGTACATACTAATTAAGTGATAAATTAAATTATGGGTGGTTTGAGAAAACGTTTTGATAATTTTTTTTAGAAAATTTGATAAATTTTAATATAATGTATGATCGAGAAATTGATAAAAGTTATGGATTCAATAAAATATGTGATTAAATTAAAGTTTAATCAATTATGGAGTCGGTAAGATTTTATCCAAGTTGTCGTACAAACAATATTTTCTCCTAACGTACCATATCAAATTAAAAGTTGTAATTACTGCGTTTATTTGGTTCACACATTTATTGTGATCAATCATTATCACGTGTTGGAAATAATTGTATGGCAACCAATGATTTAATGTGAAAATTTCCTTTTTCCAATGCTACATTGCAATTTCAATTTTGAATGGAAATTACGTCGAAATTTGTATATTGAATACAATGTCCGTTGTATTATCGACAAATAGAGTGTTTTCATAAATGCATTGTTGATCTTGAAATCATTTCGTCAAATATCAAGTATGATTGCAATATATTGAAGCTTATAGTGAAAATAAGATACCGTTCAAAGCTCTCGAATTGATATGAATAAAATAATGGGCGACAACTAGTAATTTAAGCGGTGATTCGAAATATGCTATTTTTCGAGGAAATCAAAGAATAAAATCCCATCCCTTCAAGTATAGATATTTGGACGATAAAAGAAAGATTGAGAATTATGAATAGTAGAAATAGTCTAAAGTAGTGGTAAACTAGAAGAAGAGTCAAAGGCAGCACAAACAAACACAATAATCAAATTGGAGAAAGACTTATTATTTTGAGTACAGATGAATAAGCCTCGTCCTTGTAGCTAGATCAAGATTTGTATCTCGATCCGAGGCAAAAAGCTTATTGGATGCAATGTAAAAAGTGAGAGTGCCTACATATAATGAAGGTGTGAAATTTATTAAAGAAAGTGGACGGTCTAACGGATAAAGAGAATCCTAACTTGCTTCAAGACTCAACCCTTGTTTGGTATTCATTAAAATCAAAATTTGGGCAAAATATATTTTGAAATTGTGATTTTTGAATAACGTGCAATTAAAAAAAATTTGAATTTACGTACAATGTCATTTTATTAGAAATTGTGTTGTTGAAAATAAGAGAGAGAAAAACACATTTAAAATGAAGCCAAACATGACTAAATATTGAGAAATACTAATTCGTTATATTATATTAACGTAATCAAGCCTCAATTTGAGTCTCGATTTTAAGAATATATTTGGTTGAAAACGATTTTTAAAATTATTTTTTCAAGAATGTGTAGTTAAAAAATATGATTTTTTTTGGGGTTAAGTGCAGTACTATTTTATTGAGAAAAATATGCATTTGAATATGAATTCGAGAATTTTTTTTTTTTAAAAGAATAAAGCTCAAATATGGGCATAGTAAAAGTTAAATTTTATCTATACGGTAAAAAGTTATTTTGGCAAATAGCCATACATTGAAACTTTTTTCTACTCAGTTATTTGCTTAGAGCGTGACTTGCACTTTTACCTTTTATTGTGATAAAAATTAGTTTCAGATAAAATTACAGAAATATATATATTCATTTTACTTTTTGTCCAAATCAGATTTTTAGTAAATTTTGAAAAGTGGATGAAATATGTAATTGAAAAATTGCATGTCGTATAAAAATATATCGTTAAAATTAATTGTTGATTTTGATTTAATTTTCACTAAACAATGGCTTTATTTCCCCGGGTCATCATTTTCATTCTCTTTTTCGGAAAAAAAACAAAAACAAAAAGAAAATGTAGTACCTTCGCATTCTTATAAAATTTAAACTCCGATAAAAAATCGAATAATGCTATTTATTTAGGAAGGAATGATTATCAATTTATATAACCTTATCATCTGATTCACATCACATGACAAGATAAATGCCATTAGTCTTATGAATTTATCAACTTAGGAATCCACAGAGTATGAACAAATCTTTTTCACACAATTGATAAGTTATGCAATAACATATCTTATAAAGGATTTAGTTGGTGATATTTTCTAATAATTTTAGCAAATCTTGATAAATTTTAACGATATACATAATCAAAAAGTCGACAAAAGTTATGTTTCCCATATAATATGAAAATTTTATTAAATAAGCACGGAGTATCTACTTGTTCAGTCAAGTTTAACACACCAAGCTCATATTTAATGGGATTAAAATTAAATTTTAAATAGATTTTGATAAAAATTGATAAAATATGTGATTGAAAAGTTATGAATTTCATAAAATGTATTATTTAAATTAATTATTAATTTTGATTTAAATTAATTAATTTTTTTTGCCAAATAGGGGCTAAATATATAACTAGGGTTAGACAAGGTCAACGGCCGGTTTCAAAATTTCCTTTCATCCACTAAATTCAAATCAATTAATCCCTAAACTCCGAATAGAAAAAGACCAAAAATCCAATTAAATAAATTTTAAATATGGTAAAGGTCTTCACGTTGAGGTAATCGATCCTGATGTACCACGTGGCATACTCATGGTCGTGGATCCCACGCTGACATGGCATATTAAGGATTTCTACCTCAGGGTTTAGGCATAACACCAACACACCTTTAGAGAGGGAAATATATAGATATAGAGCGAGAAACAAGGCGCGGAGAGGCCGTCTGCCAACAGGAGAAAGCGCTGCTGCTGCAAAATTCTTCTCTATTTCTCTCTCGATATACGTGTATCTATATATATATTATATACATACACTCGCATTTTCTAGGCCAAAATATTCAGAATCTAATTAAGGAAAATTAGTGGAAAAATATTTAAATTCATAATTTTTAAGCCCGAAAAATCGACAAACAGCAAGAAATTAGCTGCATATCCAGATCAAGAGAGGAAATAAATCCATATCGATAATTTTCGAATATCAATATATATACACGCACATACAAGTATACATACATATATATACGTGTGTGTATATATATTTTCAGATCTTGCTCCTCTTCTTCGCTTATTCCACTCCGATCGATAACTTCCGTTTCTTTTTGTTACTTGTCTTGATTATTTGCTAATTTTATTTTTATTTTCGGGAAAATAATTATAGATTTTGAGTAGGAAAAGGGAAATTGGGGAAATGAGCTGGGGGATCCTTCTAGGGTAGTCTAGAAGCATTTGGATTTGGATCTGATTGCTGGAGGGGAGAAAATTGTGGTCGTTTTGGTTGTTGGATGAGAGAGCGTTTATGCTTTCTTTTATATACATGTATTCATTTTAGTTAAGATTTGTATACGTACATGTTTGCGAATTCAAGCGGAAGGAAAACGATGAAATGGGTATCACTCCTTAAAGATTTCAAGGAAAAGGTTGGGCTTTCACAGTCTCCGTCAGCTTCGTCGTCTCCTTCATCATCACCGTTAAAAGATGTCAATGACGGTAGCAGCAATACCCAATCATGCAGCCAAGATTACACACCATCATCTTCAAGGTTCGGGTTTTTGTTGAAAATATGCTGCTTTGTTCACTATCCTTTGGCCTATTTTTTAAGATTAATCTATGTATGCAAAATATTGGCCTTAGTATTGATTTTGCTGTTGGAGAAGAAGAATTTGGAAGTCACCTGTTGGGTGATGTGGTCAATAGTGAAAATTTTGTTGCCAGAAAGGGCAATGGATATTACTTGTAGTTTTGGTTGGATAATGATAGGCGATGACAGTTTGATGCTAGGATTGTTTGTTAAACTGCTCCTGGATGGTGTCAATTCAATAAAAAAAGAAAAGCTCTTTCTCAAGGAGAATTCTTTTGTTTTATTATTGATTGTTTATGTTAAGGTAGAAGTACAGGCTTTAGGCTACTCTTCTGGAATATGCTGATTATTGATCACAGAACCTTTTATAGACTAAGGTTGTTTGACAAAGCTTTTGATAAAAATTTAGAAGATTTTGATAAAAGTGGATATAATGTGTGGTTAAAATTGCAGTTTCAACAGTTGAAAAGTTTATATAATTTTATCAAAGCTTTATCAAATTAGTAGATTTTGATAAAAGTTGATTTAATGTGCGGTTAAAATTGAAGTTTCGACAGTTGAAAAGTTTATAAAATTTTATCAAAGCTTTATCAAACAAGCACTTTAGATAAACTTTGAAAAAGATTGGCATACTGCTGACTAGTTATCTACCCACATGCCTGTAAAATTGGTGAAAGGGGCTGTTATGCAAGAAATGTAAAGGCTGGTTATTGGTATCTGCAGCATTTTCTTTCTATGCTGGAACGATTATGTCGTGTAGCTTTTCAGTACAAAATCATAACTACACCTTTTTTTTAAATGGTCAAAGGGGTAAATTATTATTTATTTTTTCAAATCTAAACCCTACTGCATAAAGTCGGAATGTGGATCTGCAAAACTGTGCAGATCTCTGTATAGGATGATATTTTGGAATGCTGAAAAACTTTTAGCCCACTATCGATGCAGCTGACGTTGAAACTGAAGGTACTGATTGATGCTCACTGTGAGAGGCATGGAATGAATGTGGCAATATGAAAGCAAGACTCATGATCAGACACGTCAATGATGTAGTAGCTCATAACATAGCCAAAAAAAATAAAAAAAATAAATTAAATAGATTTCCTAATTTTTTATAGCTCAAATTATATTAGCTTACCTTCTCAGATTCGGCATTTTATGAGCTGCTGTGCATGTTCTCTCCTGTTTAGGTATTAACTATTAAGCTTGTTAGGAAAATGTTGTGTGGAGCTAGGTGTTGGTCAGCAAGCTATTGCTTAATCTGGAAGTGGCCATAATGCTGTTATCTAATTACCTTTTAATATTCAAATCCCCCCAGGGCCACTGAGGTGAGTACCCGATCGTAAACTTTGAGGTCTCGTGTGATTAGTCGAGGTGCGCGCAAGCTGGCCCGGATTCACGGTTATCAAAAAAAAAAAAAAATTACCTTTTAATGTTCAACAGTCAAATTTGAACTTGGTCTTTAACAG
Organism: Fraxinus quadrangulata; assembly: GCA_903798255.1. NCBI lineage: Eukaryota > Viridiplantae > Streptophyta > Magnoliopsida > Lamiales > Oleaceae > Fraxinus > Fraxinus quadrangulata. The sequence goes on from CAIGRB010045500.1 coordinate 14,331, forward strand.
TGATTTGAATATGCATCATATGTTGTGGCATTGTTGCCTAGTTTGAGTAGATGGATATAATGTTATAATTGAGTAGGGATTGTTTTGGTGAAACTAGTATGCTAGGATGTGAATAAGAATACAGGAAATCATGGGATTGAATCCTGATAAATTGATGAAACCGGAATATACCAATCTTTTTGATGGGCTTTAATTAATATTACAAAGATTGACATTTAAGATAGAACAAGAATTCCTAGGGACAGTTCTAAATTTAATTTCCAATGGTTGAATAGTGGGTTAGTTTACATTATAGGGGTTTTAGAGTTGTGCAGAGGTTGACAAGTTAAACTAGGCTGGTTAACCAGTTGACCGTTGATAACAATTAGCAAGTGAAAGAGAAGAAGAAACTTTGTATAATGAAAGAGCCCATTTCTCTAATGAGAGTGGGGCATTTTGAGGTGTGAAACGGCAGCGAAATAGTATCAATTCTGGGGTTTGAATAAGATGACTTATTCATTTTATTTTTCAGTCGAAAGATGTTTAGATTGAGAGGTGCTAACCTTTTCGTAACCTCAGTGTGCATTTCCACAGTGCTTGTTTTTCTAATTACGAACTCATGTTGGGCCTAGTGCCGAGGTGATTTGCCCAGTAGTTGGTCAATGGTGATGTTGGCAATCAAAATTATTTCATTGTTAAAATAAAATAATTATTTGATTTCTTCCTATGAAATTCTCTCTCTCTCTCTCCCTCCCTCCCTCCCTCCCCATTGTTTTCTTTTTTCAACATCTGAATTGGCAACAGTGTATCAACCAAATATAACCCGGTGAAGTGGATAATTTTTTTTTTGTCCCGTTAGTTTGGTTTTTTTAGTTCGCCTCTATCAAATCCAATTCATACCTTTTTTGACACAAAGTCTTTGATGACATGTCAATATTGGTCATCTTCTTTGGCGATTCTATCAATGGTTTTGTGATGGCCATACTGGGAGTCCTAGATTAGATCAGTTTGCACAATTGATTTTTTAAATCATAATTATGTATAATCCGTTGAAAAATTGTGGGATATGTACCTTATTGATTTCATCTTGCTTTTTGGCTTGACTTACTCTGGATTTGAATGGAAAATTGCTATTATTTTTAGTTGTGCTAATACAGGTGTGTCATCTAGATTTTAACATATATTGTTACCATTTTTACCTTGCAAACAGAGACAGACATGAACTGGAATTGGATTTCAAGAGATATTGGGAAGAGTTCCGTTCATCTAGTTCTGAAAAGGTACTCACAGATACGTTAAATAGTAGGTTACATTTATGATCATCATTATTTTTATGATTGTGCTACGTATACATCACAACTTATAGATTTGTTTTCCAACAGATAATTTGGATTGGATCACAATCTCATCAACCAAATAAAAAAAATTTCCCCACTTTCTTTTTGACATAAAATATGACGTAAATAGTGATTTACAACAAGCATTTTCCTTATTTTTAATCCCCACACGGCCGGAGATATATCAGAAGAAACTCTAAGTCTGACCTGTTTTCCGTGTCCATGCAGGAGAAGGAAAAGGCCTTGAATTGGACTGTAGATATATTCTGTAGATTAGTGAAACAGCACAAAAATGTAGCTCAGCTAATTACCATGTACGGGAGAAATTTTCCTTCTCTTTTTTGTCCCATAATATATTTTCTATAAATGGATTTCATATCTGTCTTTCATAATTGGTATGTTTAACTTGAGATTTCATTTGTCTTTCACAATTTGTTATTTTGTATGAGGATCACTGTAGTTGTGCTGTCTTTTGATGAACAATGTGCTTCCCATCTAGAAAACCTAACAAGTATTTCTTTACAGATACAAGAATTTACAACCCTCTCTTACATATGTATTTTTGGATAAACTAACTTATAAACAACTCTATGTTTATTAATAGTTGCACATGAGTTAGTGAAATTGTCAATGAAGGAAAAGATATTTGGCGTGTTATATACTATTAAGCAATATAACACTTTCTCCTCCCAAAGTTTGATGATATATGTTTTAATGTTTTGGATGAATATTAAGTATAATATTTGATATATTTAGTAAATTATCAACTCATTAGTTTTACCAGTTTCTTTATTTGACAATGTCTTAGGCAGTCTTTATTAGATCATATTGGTGCTAAATTATTTATAAATAATTTCGTTAGTTAGCTATTCTATACTTATTTATATTAGGTAATACAAATTTCCATTTAGAACATAATTAACTGATAATTTTTTTATATTAAGTTATTTTCAACTTTTAATAAATCAATTAACCTTTTTTTTTCCCGAATGAAATCATTTCACTTTTATCATGTTATTAAATAAGTTTTTTGTAGTTAAGTCAATTAGAACCGAGACAAATTATATCCAGTTTAAAATAATTCTTTTAATATATTTGTAATGTTTTAAATTATTAAAGGTATTTGAGTTCTTCACCATAAAAAAGTTACGTATTTGGACAGTCACACGCCGTTACTATCACAATAAGTAACTCTTTTTTTCATGTATAATGTAATCTTACATACATGTCAACTTTCTTAAGTTCATCCTTCAATTCTTTACATTGGAATTCTTGCTTTCATGGTGAAATAGATAGGTTAATTTCTTAACTATCATTTTGCAGGTTAGTAGAGACGCACATATTTTCTTTTGTAGTGGGAAGAGCATTTGTAACCGATATTGAAAAGTTGAAACTTAGCAGTAAAACAAGATCTTTGGAAGTTGAGAGAGTTTTAAACTTTTTCTCTACACTCACAAAGGTTTTTCCTCGGATTATATATGCAAAAAAATTCTCCGTTTCTATTTGTTTTTCAATCTTGTTAGTTGTGCTGTTAAACTACTCTCTCTCTCTCTCTCTTTAATTCTGAGCAGGATGGCATCAGGCCGGGAGCAAATTTATTACATGCAGTTGAAGTCCTTGTATCTGGGGTATGTACATTGAATGTACTGAGATATGATCTTCTGTTCTTTTTATCCTTTTGCTTTACAAATTAATTTATGTTTCAGTTTCCATTTAGCATGATAACTTAAATTCACTCGTTTCTGTGGTGCCTGCTCTCCGTCCCAGTTTCAGTAATTTGGCGTGAATGGGATTCCATCTTACAGTCTTTTCTCTGTTATCTCTTTCTTCATGATAACGAGTTATGTAAAAAAGGAACTGTAAATTTTAGGGAAGTGATTTGCCCTTTGATATATCAAAAAAGTGACAGGGACTTATGAATCTCCAAAAGTAAAATTAGCACATCCAGTCCCAGGATTGACAAGTATAATGTTTTTCAGTATTATTTATGAAACTAATTTATTGTTATATCCTATGTGCATTTGCAAACTTAATAGTGTGTGATGTCTCTGTTGAACATGAGAATCTGTGGTGGATAATGGTAAGTGATTTATTGACATCTCTTAGTGAAAACAATCATGCTACACATAGATTTAGTGACATGGATTAAACATAGGGGGACACGTGGCGCAATATCATTTGACAATTTGAAAAAAAAAACCTTAGCCACACAGGTGCTGCAGTCCACAACCCTGTTTTCAATCCCTGTTTGAGTAGCATTATTGCGTAAATGGACATAAATGTTGAAGACACTGAATGCTTTCAGTTATATGGACGCATTGTATGTTGGTATAGCTCACAAGTTACTTACGTGTCTACAGCCTATCGACAAACAACCTTTCCTTGACTCTGGGATCTTATGCTGTCTCATCCATGTCCTAAATGCTCTTCTTGCTCCTGACGTGGGCAATCAGAGACTACAGATAAACAATGATGAGGAGCTTATACTAGCAGAAGAAAAGCATGGTGAAGAGACTAGAGCCGCACGGCAGCTTGAGGTGGTTGTTTTACTAGTGAAGATACCATGTTCCATCTGAATGCTAGTTTATTCCGTCGTTTCTTTCTCTTTTGGAATGTAGTTTATTCTAGTATTTCTGTGTGTAAATTTTCCGTTACATGATTGCTTGTGGCGTGTTTAATTATTTGCTTTCTTGCACATTGCAATGTTCGGTGGATGTCCTTGTTTTCTTGTTGTAAAGTTTAGGTCATGTTGTGGCATGATTGTCTATAACTCGATTTTTCATTTTCCTTTTATTTTTTGCTTTCAAGTCCAGATTATAGTTGCTTCCCTAGTTTGGCTTTGTCAGATTGTAATGCCATTGCACAAACAGAGCTATATTATAGCTGTAAATGTAATAGATGTTGTCATTAATACCTGATTATGAGTTTCCATGAAGTTGAAGAAATGCCTGTTTTGTTACATAGAAAAGTGTTTTGAGTAATTATCATGTTGCTTGATGTGAATTCTCATTAGGGAGTTACTATTTATTTACTCTGCTTATTCTTAAGAGCGTTAGTTTCTGGAAATTGATATGTGTAACCTGTGTAATTGAAATTTAACTGATTTTTCCTCTCTGCGATCTGTTTTTACCCAGTTGATGTTGACAGACAAGGCGAATGTTGCAATTTCAATTTGTATTAATGCTCAGAGAGTTTGATCAAGTACTCAATAAGCACTTTGTTCATCTGCTATTGTTGGGCTTTTCTTTTCTTCTTTCCCTTTCTCGGGGGTCGGTGTTTTCTTGACCTGATATTTTATTGCAGTTCAACACTTCACGATTGGAAGAATATTCCATGCTTTCTTCTTTTCTCTTCTCATGAAACATAACATATTCGTAACCTTGTCGTCAAATTTTACATTTGAAAGCATATCAGCTTTCGCAGGGTAACAAGTATGTGTAACATTGTTCTAGTAAGTTCACACGTTTTTGGCTATAAGTTTCTCATAATCTGTCTTTGATTTTATTATCTTAGTTAATGAATGCGTTATGTTACCTTCATGAATCTCTAGGTGAAAAGTAGCTTCTTAGATGCTGCTCAAAATGGGTTCTAACGTCACTCATAACTGTAGTTCTGAGAACTTCACTATTGTTGTATTCAATTTTGCATGGAGAGTATTGCTGTACACATTTTCAAATTATTGGTTTGCAGATTAGGATGTCTGAGACAATAAATTTTCTTACAGCTATTTTAAATTTTGTAGGTAGAGGGAAGTGTTGTACATATCATGAAAGCATTGGCGAGCCATCCTTCAGCTGCTCAAAGTCTCATAGAGGATAATTCACTCCAGTTACTCTTTGAAATGGTTGCCAATGGTTCTTTAGTAGTGTTTTCCCACTATAAGGATGGTCTTGTTCCTTTACATAACATTCAACTTCACAGGCATGCTAAGCAGGTAGCATCGAATTTCATCACCCACTACTGAGTCAGTATTGAAATATCGTTTGAGCAATTAAATTCGCAAGATTGAAATGTTCCTATTTTTCCTGATTGGTGAAATGATGATTTTATATGATTGTTGTTCCAGATACTTGGTCTTCTTTTGGTCAACGACAATGGCAGCACAGCCAAGTATATACGCAAGCACCACCTGGTATATGATCATTTCTCTTTTAATCAAATGGTTTATGTTTAAATCACTTGCGAATAGGAAACGGAACTCTTAGATTATCTTCTTGTATTTTTCCTCTTGTTGATGTCTCCCTTTAATTGACAACATCATCATGAAAGGTGCAAAAGTTATTCCTCTGTTTTTAATTTTTAGCATATGCTTATATTTACCAATTAGTAACTTTGTTTTCATATTGCTTTTCTGAAGTCAATTTACTCATAAGTGAACAGTGTCATGGGATTCAGGGGATTGTATATGTGACTTAGAACAATGTCTTAGATTTCACTGATACCTGGTTAGTTTTATTGTGAGATAAGACATTTCACTTTTAGGATGTTGAAGGCAGTCCTATGAACTTTCCTAGGAGAAACTTACGAGATTGTAGACATACTTGTTACCTTCTTTCGAGGATTACCAGTGAAAGCACTTTACCAGTGAAAGCACTGTATTTTGTCCAAAAGGGGAATGGTTTACGTCATATTACACAAGCTGTGCATATAGAGAATAATTTTATTTTTCTTATCTCCTAGACTTGTTAGATTGAACCATCTCACTTAATTTGAAAGTATTAACATCTTGGAAAACAAAGTGGTGAATGTTCAAGGTCTAAGAGACGTACAACCTCGACTTATTTATATACTTGAGGGTAGTCACCTGAATAAATCACATTAAACGCTAAAATGTCCCTTCTACAAGATATCTAATTAAAGATGGCTTTCATTCTTCCTTTCCAAGTAGTTACCTAATTTCTTGAAATCCCTACACAGCAATACACATTGAATTTTAGTTGCTTTCGTATTTTAAATACTACTCTTTCCGTCTCCCTCCAATGCTAGAATTTGACAATGATTTTTTATGCTCGTCTGTATGCCAGATAAAAGTACTACTAATCGCCGTGAAGGATTTCAGACCTGATTGTGGGGATCCTGCCTACACAATGGGCATTGTCGACTTGCTTCTTGAATGTGTTGAATTGTCATATAGGCCAGGTAAAATGCCTTAATATCGCCCAGGAACTAGAATAGAAAGTTCTAGTTAGATTCATATTTCCTTTTGCAACTGAAATGCTGTATTATAGATTCCATAAAAACATATATTGGTAACCTAGCTTCTATTTTGATGCCATAAGTTGGTTTACCCCTGTGTCAGTTGGATTCCATACTTTAGGAAAGAGAGAAGATGAATAGCAAAATAATCAATGCCTCTCCAAAGTTGTCATGGAGGACAAAGCCACTTTGCCACCCATTGCTCAAATTCCTCAAATTAAACTCCTTTTGTGAATTATTTAGGTAACACGAATTTGTTATGCATTTATTGTTAATTTGTATTACTGAGAGCAATAACAAAAGCCAACAGGGAATTTAGAAAATTGAAAGCAAGTACACAGAATTTAGAGTGGATCACTCTCAATCCGAGAGCTACGTCCACTTGCCGCTGCCTGATTTCATTACAATGATGGAGATTTACAATTTGTTTTCTGATCTCACGCCTCTTAGTTATGTTCTCTCTACACCATAAAAAGAAGCTCTTCCTAATACTCTTTATGATAGGAGGAAATATTAGGGCGACCTAATACATTCAATCTTTTCGCAAAGTATCCCCTATGTTAGGATAAATCTCAGTCGAGAAGGAAAGTGTGAGTGTAATTAGACCCCACACATCCAACAGAATTCTCATGCATTCAATGAATTAAGAATTCGCTCTCTTTTTACAATTTATTTTTACTGATTCTAGACAATTTGCTTTTTACATGTAGAGGCTGGTGGTACAAGACTCAGGGAGGATATTCACAATGCTCATGGCTATCAATTCCTGGTCCAGTTTGCTTTAGTTCTGTCCAAGAATCAATATGGTCCAACTTTTTACTCCAAGCCGCTTTCTGAACAAGACTCCAATTCAGAGAACTTGCATACGGTACATGAGATAGAGAGGAAGGATTCAATCAAAGGAGGGAACCATCCACCACAAAATCTCCTCTCCCCTACACTTTGTAGACTGCTTGATGTCATTGTTAACTTCGCTCAAACAGGCCCTTCTGATGTTTCATCTGGACTAAAAACTTCAAATGTTTCTCAGTCAAGGCCTAGTGGGCATGGGAGAAGTAGGACATCATCATCTGACCGGATAACTGATGAATTTTGGGAGAAAGATACTGACAAAGTCAAAGATTTAGAGGCTGTTCAGATGTTACAGGACATTTTAATCAAAGCTGAAAGTAGGGAACTGCAGGCAGAAGTCCTGAATAGAATGTTCAAAATATTCTCTAGTCATCTTGAAAACTACAAATTGTGTCAGCAGCTGCGCACAGTGCCCCTATTGATCCTCAATATGGCTGGCTTTCCTCCATCTCTACAAGAGATAATCTTGAAAATTCTTGAATATGCAGTAACCGTCGTGAATATCATCCCTGAACAAGAGTTGCTTTCACTTGGCTGCTTATTACAGCAACCAATAACCTCTGAATTAAAGCACACGATTTTGTCATTCTTTGTTAAACTTTTGTCATTTGATCAACAATACAAGAAAATCCTAAGGGAAGTTGGAGTACTTGAGGTTTTGTTAGATGATCTAAAGCAGCACAAGTTTCTGTTGGGTCCAGAGCATCTTAATAGTGATCCTGCTCCGTTGGAGAGAGAAGCTAGCTCAAGCAGCTTCAAGAAACACTTGGACAGTAAGGATGCAATTCTTTCCTCACCAAAACTCTTAGACTCTGGTTCTGGGAAATTTCCCCTTTTTGAAGCAGAGGGCACAATTGCAGTTGCATGGGATGCTTTAGTATTCTTATTGAAGAAGGCAGAGGCTAACCAAGCATTATTTCGTTCTGCTAATGGTGTGTCTATCGTCCTTCCATTTTTGGTATCGGATATTCATCGTCCAGGTGTTCTACGGGCATTATCATGTTTGATCATTGAGGATGCCAAACAGGTCTACAACATTCTTTATTTCTTTCCGTTTCTTTCATTCTTGCTTGCGCCTTAAATTTCTTTACTGAAACTGTGTACCCTCTTCCTTGATGTAGCTTTAAGAACAGCTACTCAATTCTTTTCAATTTTTCAAGTTTTGATATAACGTTTTTTTTTTTTTTTGGTTCTGGTTGAATTTGAAATACTATCGAACTTGACCCGATATCTAGAATGTAATCTTGATTGCAATTTTGTTGTCCTGCCTAACCTGATTATACGAGACACATCTTTGACATCCCAGCTTTTCTATTAGGTTATCATTTTTACCATGACTTTTCACATACTCCCCAGATTTTGATGCAATTGCTAGTCATCTTTTCCTTTTTATCGAGTTTTGACAACGTTCCATGTGAAAATGAATTTATCTGTATCAGACATGACTAATTTACGGATGTGTATCTTGCACATCTAACCTCAGCAAACTAGTTATATTAATATATTTGTTTGCACCTATATGTTCGTCCCTTGCTTTTAAATTCAGTGATGATATGCCACTATATTTTTTGATGGATTTAACTTAACCCCTTCTTTAATAGCCCTTGTCCAAACTTTATCGCTCAACTTGTAATTCATTTTTTCTTTTGAAAAATGTGCTTTTGTCAGGCTCATAGCTGTGCAAGAAAGTGTTAGATACACTATTGAAGTATTTGAATCTTGAAATATGAACATGGTCAATGGTTTTTGTATTTGTGCATAATATTGTACTTGACAAGTATTTGTTTTCTTGTAACAATGTTTCCTTTTAGAAGTATAATAAAAGATGGCTTTGACGTTAAGAGTGTGAATGGTTGATCAATTCTTCTCCCCCATTTTTCTTCTGCATGGAGGTTTAAGTGCTTAGATGAAGTGAATATGCAGCTTTGTAATGTGATATGACATTGGTGCTTTTTGTCGATAATCTCAAATTTGTAGCTCAGCGTCATCCATGTAGGGTTCAGCTTCTATTCATGCATTGGTTTCTCATAAATGCTTTTGTTTTTGTCGGACCTTTAGATATCACATTATCATTTTGTGTATGTGATCTATTACAAATATGATTGCTACTTTATTGAATTGTGATTTTGAAAGTAACAACCATAATGTTTCTTAAATTGCTTTGAATATACGAGTATTACAATTATCCCTATTTCTTTTTTTATCAGGCTCATCCAGAAGAATTGGGATCATTGGTAGAAATTCTAAAAAGTCGGATGGTTACAAGTTCTTCGGGATCTCAATACCGACTTCAAGATGATGCTAAATGTGATACTTTTGGAGCCTTATGGCGCATTCTAGGATCTAATAGTTCAGCTCAGAGGGTCTTTGGTGAAGCAACTGGCTTTTCTCTTCTACTAACGTCCCTTCATTGTTTTCAGAGTGATGGAGAACAGAAAAATCAATCTTCTATAATTGTACGCATTAAGATATTTACATATTTGTTGCGTGTAATGACGGCAGGGGTTTGTGCCAGTGTTGTTAACAGGACAAAGTTGCATACTATCATATCTTCCCAAACCTTTTATGATCTTCTCTCCGATTCTGGTTTGATTTGTGTTGAATGTGAACGACAAGTCATACAATTGCTGCTGGAACTTGCTTTAGAAATGGTAATTCCACCATTCCTCACATCAGACCCGGCTACAGTATCAGATTCTGAAAATGAATCAGCTAATTTTCTTCTTATCACACCTGCGGGTTCTTTCATTCCTGATAAAGAACGGGTTTACAATGCTGCTGCTGTGAGAGTGCTCATACGCGCTTTATTGCTATTTACTCCAAAGGTGCAATTAGAATTGCTTAACCTTATCGAAAAGCTTGCTCGTGCTAGCTCCTTCAATCAGGAAAACCTTACATCTGTAGGTGCGAATCTGCAAATTTAGTTTCTTTTGTTTTTTCTAATATCAACAGCATCTTGAGGAACTTTTACTTGAACTTTTTAGGTTGTGTGGAACTTTTACTGGAGACAGTACGCCCCTTCATGTCAAGCTCTTCACCACTGGTATCTCATATTTTGAAGATTGTGGAAATTCTTGGGGCATATAGGTAACAATGGCTTCTTGTCTGATGCATTTTTTCAGGACTAGAATTCATTTTACTGCTTAATGTTAACTGTAATTGTATTGATATGAATTATATCTATTTTGATAACAGGTTGTCAGTATCAGAACTTAGAATTCTTGTAAGGTATATTTTGCAAAACAGACTTGTGAGTTCTGGCCATTCTCTCGTTGAAATGATGGAAAGGTTGATGCTTTCGGAGGATAAGGTTTCAGAAGATGTTTCTCTAGCACCCTTTGTAGAGTTTGACATGAGCAAGATTGGGCATGCTTCTATTCAAGTGCCATTAGGGGAAAGATCATGGCCTCCTGTTGCTGGTTATTCCTTTGTTTGTTGGTTTCAGTATCGAAATCTCTTAAAATCACAGGCAAAGGAAACAGACGTTCCCAAAGCTGGAATTTCCAGAAGGCACAGTATAACAAGTGGACAGCAACATGGAGCGAAGTTGCTTCGAATATTCTCTGTCGGGGCAGTGGACAATGGAAGCACCTTTTATGCTGAACTTCGTCTTCAGGAGGATGGTGTTCTAACCCTTGCAACGAGCAACTCTTCGTCCTTGTCTTTTTCTGGGTTTGATATGGAAGAAGGTAGGTGGTATCACCTTGCAGTTGTGCACAGCAAACCAAATGCTTTGGCAGGACTGTTTCAAGCTAGCATTGCTTATATATATTTGAATGGAAAGCTAAGACACACTGGGAAACTTGGATATTCTCCCTCTCCAGCAGGGAAGTCTCTACATGTGACTATTGGGACACCGGTTACTTGTGCAAGAATTAGTGATTTGTCGTGGAAGCTCAGATCTTGTTATCTTTTCGAAGAGGTCCTCTCGCCTGGTTCTATATGTTTTATGTACATTCTTGGCAGGGGATATCGAGGGCTATTCCAAGATACTGACCTCTTACAGTTTGTTCCAAATCAGGCCTGTGGTGGGGGTAGTATGGCTATTTTGGATTCTTTGGACGCCGACTTGCTTCTGCCTTCTAACGTGCAGAGGGCTGAGACTACTAGCAAGCAAGGAATCTCTAAGGCAGATCGCAGTGGTTTTGTTTGGGATTTAGAAAAATTAGGGAACCTCTCTCTGCAGCTGGGTGGTAAGAAACTCATATTTGCTTTTGATGGAACTAGTACAGAAATCTTTCGGGCTTCCGGAACTTTATCCATGCTCAATCTAGTGGATCCAACATCAGCTGCTGCTTCTCCTATGGGGGGTTAGTTGAATTCATTCATCTAGTGAACTTTAGTCTTGCGATTAATTTGAAAATCATAGACATAATTGTATTCTACTGGATTTTGCTATATATATATATATATATGTTTTTTTTTAATTTTCTGTGTATTTTTCTGCCCAGGTATACCACGCTTTGGTCGACTTCTTGGGGATATTTATATCTGTAAGCATTGTGTCATTGGTGATGCAATCCGTCCTATTGGTGGAATGGCTGTCGTCCTTGCTCTTGTTGAAGCTGCTGAAACGAGGGACATGCTTCACATGGCTTTGACACTGCTTGCAAGTGCCCTCCATCAGAATCCTCAGAATATACGAGACATGCAGAAATACAGAGGATACCACTTGCTTTCACTTTTTCTTCATCGCAAAATGTCATTGTTTGACATGCAGTCACTTGAGATCTTTTTTCAGATTGCTGCATGCAAGGCTTCTTTCTCTGAACCAAAGAAAACTCGGACCTCACAGAGCTCCCCAGTACCTGCTGCAACTATTAGTGAAGTAAGCTTTGAGGATCTTAATTTGGCCAAGTTCCGTGATGAATTTTCTTCAGTTGGGTCTCATGGAGATATGGATGATTTCTCTGCACAGAAAGATTCATTCAGTCATGTATCGGAGTTGGACAATACCGATATGCCTACCGAAACATCTAATTGCATTGTTCTGTCAAATGCTGATATGGTTGAACACATCTTGTTGGACTGGACCCTCTGGGTTACTGCTCCGATTCCAATTCAGATTGCTTTACTGGGATTTCTAGAGAATCTAGTCTCCATGCATTGGTATAGGAATCATAACCTTACGATTCTCCGCAGAATTAACCTTGTTCAGCATTTGCTTGTGACTCTACAGAGGGGTGATGTTGAAGTGCCCGTATTGGAGAAGCTAGTTGTCTTGTTGGGGGTCATCTTGGAGGATGGGTTCCTTCCTTCTGAACTGGAACTTGTTGTTAGGTTTGTGATTATGACATTTGATCCACCTGAACTGACTTCCCGCCATCAAGTTGTGCGAGAATCAATGGGGAAGCATGTAATTGTAAGAAATATGTTACTTGAGATGCTAATTGATCTGCAGGTGACTATTCAATCCGAGGAGTTACTTGAGCAGTGGCATAAAATAGTGTCATCAAAACTAATTACTCATTTTGTTGACGAAGCTGTTCATCCTACCAGTATGAGATGGGTCATGACTCTTTTAGGTGTGTGTCTTGCATCTTCTCCTACATTTGCCCTTAAGTTTCGCTCCAGCAGAGGTTATCAAGGTTTGGCAATGGTGCTTCCAAGTTTCTACGACTCCCCTGATATATACTATATTTTGTTTTGTCTGATTTTCGGCAAGCCTGTATATCCAAGATTACCAGAAGTCCGTATGCTTGACTTTCATGCCCTTATGCCAAGTTATGGAAGCTGTGGAGAGTTGAAATTTGTGGAACTGTTGGAATCTGTGATTGCAATGGCAAAATCAACATTTGACAGGTTATGCATGCAATCGATGCTTGCACATCAAACCGGCAATCTTTCTCAGGTAGGTGCTGGCCTTGTGGCAGAGCTTGTGGATGGAAATTTAGACATGGCTGGAGAGCTTCAAGGTGAAGCTCTGATGCACAAAACCTATGCTGCTCGCCTAATGGGCGGAGAGGCATCAGCACCTGCTGCTGCCACTTCGGTCCTCAGATTTATGGTTGATCTAGCGAAAATGTGCCCCATCTTTTCAGCTGTCTGCAGACGGAATGAGTTTCTTGAAAGCTGTATTGACCTCTACTTTTCCTGTGTCAGGTGTGCACTTTATGCCCGTTGACAATCATCCTTGGACTCTAATAGATTGGTTATCTTGTTTGATATGTTATACATTTAAAATCTCAAATTATCTGGCTGCATCTAATTGATCTCTAGTTAACTGAATAGATTATTCTTTGTTATTCAGGGCTGCCAAAGCTGTAACATTGGCAAGAGAACTCACTGTAAAAATGGAAGACAAGAATTCGAATGATGCTGATGATACTAGTAGTTCCCAGAATACATTTTCTAGCTTGCCTAATGAACAGGAACAGTCATTAAAGACCTCTATCAGTATAGATAACTTTCCACAAGGGCAGGTTAGTTCTAGTTCGGAAGATATGCCTGTTTTCCCAAATAATATAGGTGGTGATAAATCAGAGATTAGCGTTTTCTCAACCCAGGGCGGATTGGATAAGTCAGTAAAAGAAGATGCGCAAGCTGTGTTGAGTGTTGATGCTGAACTAGTTGACCAGATCTCCAATGCCACTTCTAGTAGTAACGAGTTTAATTACCGCGATGTGAAAAGCACACAAGATAACATCCACCCCGCTGATACACAGAGTTCTGGTTCTTTTACCATGGTTGAATCTCCTATTTTATCTGAGAGGTCTATCTTGAGGATTCCACTCACTCCCTCTTCATCCCCAGTTTTAGCATTGACATCTTGGTTGGGAGGTGCCAGCCGAAATGAATCAAAAGGCCAGTCTGCATCCACTCCATCTGTTGAGTCTTCTACATCTATGAATGAAATTGATTCCTTTTCAGACTTAATAAAGTCCAGTTCTCAGGGACTTCATGCTTCAAGCACACTCTTCACAATTAGTTCGACTCTTCTTCTCCAAGTGGATGATTCTGGCTATGGAGGTGGCCCTTGTTCTGCTGGAGCTACTGCTCTTTTAGATTTTATGGCAGAAGTTCTTTCTGACTTTGTGACTGAGCAAATGAAAGCTGCACAAATGGTAGAGACTGTTTTGGAAAGTGCACCTCTTTATGTTGATGCTGAATCTGTTTTAGTTTTCCAGGGATTATGCCTTACTAGATTGATGAACTTCCTAGAAAGACGTCTATTGCGAGATGATGAGGAAAATGAGAAAAAGCTTGATAAGAGCCGCTGGTCCTTGAACTTAGATGCACTGTGCTCTATGATAGTGGATCGCGTATACATGGGAGCTTTTCCTCAGCCAGCTGGTGTATTGAAGACTCTGGAGTTCTTGCTATCTATGTTACAGTTGGCAAACAAAGATGGTCGGATTGAAGATGCAGTTCCGAGCGGCAAAGGAATTCTTTCTATTGGAAGAGGAACCAGGCAACTTGATACTTATATACATACTCTTTTTAAAAATATGAACCGAATGATATTATTCTGTTTCCTGCCGTCATTCTTGATCTGCATTGGAGAAGATGATCTTCTTTCACGCTTGGGTGTGCAGAATGAACAAAAGAAAAGATTGACTCCTAACTCATCATCAGAGGATGGAGGGGTTGATATCTTGACAATTCTACAGTTGCTGGTTGCCCACAGGCGACTAATATTTTGTCCCAGTAATCTTGACACTGATCTTAATTGCTGTCTCTGTATAAATTTGATCTCTCTTCTTAATGATCAGAGACAAAATGCACGGAATATGGCTGTTGACATTCTCAAGTATCTTCTGGTACATCGTAGGGCCACACTTGAAGACTTGCTTGTCTCGAAACCAAATCAAGGGCCACCTTTGGATGTTCTACACGGTGGATTTGATAAGCTTTTGACTGGAAGTTTATCTGAATTTTTTGAGTGGCTTCATAGTTCTGAACAGGTTGTCAATAAAGTGTTGGAACAGTGCGCTGCCATAATGTGGGTACAGTTCATTACAGGGTCAACAAAGTTTCCTGGAGTGAGAATAAAAGGCATGGATGGTCGTCGTAAGAGAGAAATGGGGAAAAAATCCCGTGACACCTCAAAATTAGACCTAAGACATTGGGAACGGGTGAATGAACGGAGGATCGCGCTTGAATTGGTTCGTGATGCGATGGCAACTGAACTAAGAGTCATTCGTCAGGATAAGTATGGATGGGTCCTTCATGCTGAAAGTGAATGGCAAACTCATCTTCAGCAACTTGTACATGAGAGAGGAATATTTCCAATCGGTAAATCTTCCATGAATGAAGATCCAGAGTGGCAGCTTTGCCCCATCGAAGGTCCATACAGGATGCGCAAAAAGCTGGAGCGGTGCAAATTAAAAATCGATTCTATTGAAAATATTCTGAATGGAGAATTTGAGTTAGGGGAAGAACTTTTCAAGGAGAAAACCGAAAATGAACTCAATGCCTCTGATACTGACTTTGATCCCATTTTCAATCATCTAAATGATACGACAAAAGAAGATTCTATTAATGCTGATCTGTATGATGAATCAATTTCCAAAGAATTTGATGATGCTCAAGATGTAGCTTTTAATGGGGTTGGATGGAATGATGATCGCGATAGTAGTGTAAATGAAGCAAGTCTTCATTCAGCTGCTGAATTTGGTATCAAGTTCAGTGCTGCCTCCACTCATAGAGCAGACAGTATGTATGGAAAGTCTGATCTAGGCTCTCCAAGGCAATCTTCTTCAATGAAAGTTGACGAAGTGAGAGTGGCAGAGGACAAATCAGACAAAGAACTAAACGACAATGGTGAATACTTGATTAGACCTTATCTTGAACCTCTGGAAAAAATTAAGTACAAGTATAACTGCGAAAGAGTGGTGGATCTGGATAAGCATGATGGTATTTTTCTGATTGGAGAACTATCACTATACGTCATTGAGAATTTTTACATTGATGATTCTGGATGTGTATGTGAAAAAGAGAGTGAAGACGATCTCTCTGTCATTGATCAGGCCTTGGGCGTGAAAAAAGATTTCTCTATGGATTCCAATTCCAAGTCAACTTCATCCTGGGGTGCTAAAGCGAAAGTATATGCTGGGGGTAGGGCATGGGCATATAATGGTGGTGCATGGGGAAAGGAAAAGGTGTGTACTAGTGGGAATGTCCCCCATCTTTGGCATATGTGGAAGCTTGATAGTGTTCACGAGCTTCTGAAGCGTGATTATCAACTTCGCCCCGTTGCTATCGAGATTTTCAGCATGGATGGTTGCAATGATCTTTTGGTTTTCCACAAAAAGGAGAGAGAAGAAGTTTTCAAAAATTTGGTGGCCATGAATCTGCCAAGAAACAGCATGTATGTTACTGTAATCCTCTTGCTTATAATCTTCTTCCTTGTTTCTTTTTACCATTGGTTATGCATACTTTTTGCTGTTTTTGTCTGCAAAGCTACTCAACAATAATGATATCTGTTTGATAAGTCATAAGGTCAACTTATTTTAGGCTGCTACATAGCTGATGTTTATATGCCATAGTACTCTGTTAATCTGATACTTCGCTGTCAGCGTGATCATGATGTGCCGGCACCTTTCTGTGTTGCATTGGGCATGGCTTTTGGCAAAACAACATGTGTTGTTAAGATGAAGACGTTATTGGTATAAAACAACTTCCGGTTTTTTTGATAATATTTGTAAAAATACTTCTACAAAATTCTATTTTCTACAGATGTGTGATTCTAAAGACTCACAAGTGTCTGTCCTTCCTTTGTTTCTGGTCTATAGCCCAATATGACATTACTTGTGCCAATGGTGAACCTCTATATATTTGATGTTTATATCATTTAGATGTTAGGCTATATTATTTTGCTCCGAATAGTGCATAGTGCTGAATTATAGGCGTGATGTCTGCATATGCTGTTCTTTGCTTATGTTTTTTAGTTCTCTCCTTTTGCATGGAACACTAATATGACAGCATAGGTTATGACTGATTTTATTGAATCTGAAATCAGCGAGGTCTCTATATTTGTTGATTTATGTTAAACTGCCTGAGAGTTCATTGAGCGGAACATTGACCTATATTCTTTTCTTTTGCTTTTGTAGCTCTACATGGTTACAAATTGCAAATTTTTCTATACATGCTTCCAGTTAACATTTTGTACAGTTTCAATTTCATTTCTGGTAACATAATCACGAGAGTTTATGAGACTTATCTATGTAATGTAACAGATAATTCAGATCCATTTATGTCCTCTGAAATCAAACACCGTCAACAAGTCTTTGCACTTTCGTTCTTAGTCTTGCTGGAACCGGTAGGACTGGCACCATTATCACTTTTATCCTTCCTAGCGAAACCTCACAATCATAAATGAAAGCTTAGGAGCTTGAACTTGGGGATTAAATAAAACTTTAGTAGGCTTCAACCTGGGGTTTGAAGCTCATAGGAAACATTTGATGCTTTAAAGTGAAGTTTTTGTGTCTGATGCTTGTCATAATAACATCGTAATTAGTTTGTAATGGTATTAACTCTTCATGGTCAACCTATGAACAAACAAATAAAGGATGGTACCTTTCTGAACACAGCTGCCTATAAGGAATATTATTTTTTCAACTGAAGATTTATTTTATAAGGAATGAACAAATAAATGGTGGTGCCTTTCTGAACGCAGCTGCCTATACAGGCAGATTTGATTTCCTTTCTTTCATCTCTTATTACTGAGAATGAATAAGATCCCAGGCTCTAGAGGAGCTGCCTTAGCTTTGTAGTTTGATAGCTAGGCCCTTAGAGATTATTTTAGACTTTCGTTTCTGAATCTTTTACTTGTATATTAAGAAAGAATATTAAACATGGCTATTCAAGTTAGAAAATGTATTATGATGTTATAATAATTTCTCTTTGTTAAATTCTAAGCTTTTGAGATGTTTAAAAATGCATTTTTAATTCTTATAAGCTATAATTTTAAAATTAGGATCATTATACCAACATATACTGAAACTTTTCTTCTGGTTTTGGACATGTTCAGACTTTAGAACATGTTTGTTTTGCTTTTATATAGTTAATATCACGTGTTTGTCAGGATGAATGTTCTTATTAGACCAAGGTATATTGCAATGACAAGTTTGATTTCCTAGTCTCGGCTTTCTAGTAATTGTAATTTCTTGATTTGCCTCTATTTCTGAGTTGAAAATGTCAATTGCCATGCTTCAGCACTTAATATCTTGCCAATAATATTAACTTGGAAGGTTTTGAGCTTCACAATACATTTATTTTTGTGCAACAGATTAGACACAACAATATCTGGGTCAACAAAACAGGAAAGCAATGAGGGCAGCCGTCTATTTAAGGTTATGGCCAAATCCTTTTCCAAGAGGTGGCAAAATGGAGAAATTAGCAATTTCCAGTACCTCATGCATCTTAACACGCTGGCGGGTCGTGGATACAGTGATCTCACCCAGTATCCAGTGTTTCCCTGGGTTTTGGCAGATTATGAGAGTGAAAATCTGGATTTTTCAGATCCTAAAACATTCCGTAACCTTGGTAAACCAATGGGTTGTCAAACATCCGAAGGAGAAGAGGAGTTCAGAAAGAGGTTGGCACTTCTATCAACTCATTTGCTACTAGTTTCTTTCGAGCTTGTTCTTCTATATTTTTACATCATTTTTCTTTCTTGGAAATGGACCTCTTTTATTTGATTTGTTGTATTCTTGATCTGTTCTCGTTATTTCAATACCTCAGATATGAGAGCTGGGATGATCCAGAGGTTCCCAAATTTCATTATGGTTCTCATTATTCCAGTGCTGGGATTGTTCTCTTCTACCTTTTACGCCTGCCACCATTCTGTGTCGAAAATCAGAAGCTGCAGGGGGGACAATTTGACCATGCTGATCGTCTTTTCAACAGTGTACGAGATACTTGGTTGAGTGCTGCTGGGAAAGGCAATACATCGGATGTCAAGGAACTAATTCCAGAATTCTTCTATTTGCCAGAATTTCTGGAAAACAGGTTCAATCTTGACTTGGGTGAAAAACAATCAGGAGAGAAGGTTTGTCTAGTTCCTTGAAATTTTGGTGCTCGAGTTGGTTTTGTCTCTGTCCAACTCTTCCTCCC
>CAIGRB010045500.1:41322-52373 GCA_903798255.1 Fraxinus quadrangulata
GAGATAGAGAGAGAGAGAGAGAGAGAGAGAGAGAGAGAGAGAGATTCCCTTTCAATGAAAAAGTGGTAACATCAAAACAGGTTCTACAAACAGCCGATTGACACATAAATAAGCTGCTTCACTAGTTACTTATTTGATGAGGGCAAAAGAATTAACACGGGAAGAAAGTTGGCCAACACGGCATAATTATACTTTCCAAAAAAATAAATCCCTGGTTTAATTCTCGGTAGTCAATTTGAAAATTCACCCGAAAAAGTCACATCAGATGAGGTTAAAAATGAGAAACCTTCCAGTACCATCTCAGCTTAAAACTTTCCAAACGAATCCCAACCTTGAAAGAGCAGAAGTCAAAAGCTGAAATTTAATGCATACAAGAAAAGGAGTCTCGCATTCAAGGAGCTGTGATAAAAAAATATGGACTCCAGCAAAGACCAAAAAGAATAAGTGAATACATAATTTTTTGAGTAAGGTTTTCACAATTATTTTGATAGTGTTCCAACTTCCAACAATAGGACTCACTCAAAAAAGAAGCTTTCCAACAAATGGGTACAATGGTCCAGTTTTGACAAAAAAAAAAGAGAAAACAGAGACTCAAAAAGCATGCTTAGGTGTCCATGCATTTGCTCACATCTAGTTAGTACACTCCATTTAGATATCACATCAGACAACAGCTCTCGAAATTCAAGAACCAAGACATTGAAATGATAAAAGTAATGAAAGACTAGATATATTCATACAGAGACAAGAAGCATTCATATATACAAGACTAATGCGTGTAACTGTAGATTAAGATTATAAAAGAAGCAACCTTGGAGAAGTTCGCAGCAAAATCTTCTCCAAGTAAATTCCTTGCTATATCAGGTGAAAGTGATCTCCCAAACCATATGATAAACCTAAAGCCATCATCATAAATATAAAGGCCCCTGGTATCTAAGCTCTCTGCAGTAAGCCGTAACCTCTTTGAAACGATGCCAAATTCATCAATCTGGGATGTCTGGATATGGTGAAGAATACATCTTCAGAGATTCATATTTTTTCAATTGTCAATATAAAAACTTGAAATGCAATTTATCAACTTACTTTGATAAGGTAGTCATCTATGCGAACAAGGTGAGGATAGAGAAGTTTCAGCAATTTTTTAACAGGTAAAGCCATCATGGTATACCCAGCAGCACAACGGTCATCAAGCAGAGCATCAGCATATCCACCACGAAGGGGTGTAGACTTACATAACGCCAATCCATACAAGGGTAAGAATTTCAGTGATTCTGGGTATATCATTCTTCCAGCCAAGCGATGCTGAACGGCGTAAAGATTTCGATATTCTCTAAGGGCTTTGACAATCCTAAGTTGAATAGCATTCCGAGCCTCTTCCAGTTTGTGGGACAGAGTTTTCTCAATCGCTGTGGATCAATTTGTGTTTGAGATAATAAAAAATAATCTTAAGTTTAATTTTTAAATTAATGTAAGAACAAATGCTTGTAATTACACACACACACCCTAGCTGTCAGAGAAATGATTTCTCTACCTAGCCTGGAAAATAAAGAAACAATGGCCCCAGTGTCAGCTAGGCGATACATCTCTCCAAGATTGGTAACAACGGGAGCTGCCGCCGTGTGTACCCTGATACGCCTTTCTCCAGAAGATGATGTATATCTTTCCAATGATAAGGAATTTAATTCTTTATCCATTCCAATTAAGTTGCCAGAGGATCAAAAGAAACGAAGTCACTCAAACCTATACAATAGGAATAAATCTTTTTCTAGGATCCGGAAACTATATTGAATAGGTGAGAACCTTAAAGGGCTTATGATATACTAGAAGAAAATCAAAAGAAGGTGAAAGAGAAATGTCTTCACAACAGGCAACAATGAACTGAAGCAAGAAACATTTTAAATGCCAAAACAAGCAGACCTGTTAAAAGTGAGCATCCCGTGAGAAAAAGGACCCAAAAGAAAGCCACTTGAGTTATGGCTTTAGAAGCAAGAGTATGTACACAATCGACACTAATCAACCTGTGTAATTGAAGAACACATGTTCATGCAAACTGAATTACAGTTAAATCCTTTGCAAAAGGATACAGTAAAGCAACTTGGAAGTACACAGTCTGCATTGTCAGAAGTGTTTCTTCAAGAGATAACTGTGTTGCATAAGCTTTATCACAGTCAACAGCAGGAAGTGCTAATAAGTCAGTTGATCTTAGCATAAAATTCCCATGATAAGATGTGAAACGCACACCTACAGGCAGTAAAAGACATTAGCTCTTAATTTCAGCATATAACCCAACAATACCATTTTGAAGTTTACAGTGGAAGTAGAATCAATGACTAGTGAAGAGTGCAACCTGGAGTATTGGGAATTTACCTTTTCCACATCTTATGCGCATGACAGATTCCCATGCAGTTTCTCTAGTAAGATCTCTGGTTAACTCATGTCTCAACTTATCTTTGTGAATGGCAGATTGGAAACTAGGATAATAATAAACCTGACCCCCTGTATATTTTGCCAGTGTCCCTACACATAGCATTCAAGATGATAATTTTCGATGTCAATACTTATCGAGCAAAAATCCAATCTCACCAAATTAGTCATTTTGTGCGACAGCAAGGTGGTAATTAGAAAAGTTCAATCTGAAAACTGGTGGTAGATGACGTTATTAGCAACCTGATAGGAAGATTTGAATAAGATACAGATCCAGCTTGTTATAACCATCAGGTACCATCTAAATATGTTCGTGGTATATCATATTCATACATGAAGACTCTGTTCCATTTATTGGACAACATCTGCAGACAGTAGATAAAGGTTTCTAAGACTATAGTCAACAAATTAGACTGGCATCCTAACAACAATTATCTATGGGTTGAAATTTGTACAGATGTAATAAGCTTCTGACAATTTTTTAGTGTTTATTGCATCCTTTTCTACTTTTACGGCACAAGTCAAAAGAAATGTAAAAGGTGCAGATGTTAAAGCATCACTACATATCCCGGTATAGAATAAATGATTATGAACTGATTTATATTAGGTCGACTCTCGTTATGATTTGTGATCTTTTTCTTAACATTTAGAGGCGTCAATAAAGAGCAGTTGTGAGATTCTATAAGATTTTCTGCCACAGTGGGACAACATTCAATGCATTTGTCGGGCGGGGTGAGAAAAACACATTTCACTGTTGACTTTTGGACACGTGATGGCAGGTACAAACTTTCACTTTCCCAATTTACCCTTCCATTGAATGGTTCTACAATGTTCATGTTGGTTGCATTTGGGAGGGTTATTTCTGTAAATTGATTTTGAATAATGAGGGTGTTTTCATCCAAATGGGTTTCAACGTGTTCTGTCAAATTAAAGTGCCTGATCTTCTGTGCATCTTAGTTTTTTTACAATTATTTTACCGTTATATAATGAGAAACCTTATTAAAATTTTAATGAGATTCAAACAGAATCTTAGAGTTTGTCTCTAACTGAGATGTTTTCTTTTGTTCTTGGAGGTGAGCTCCAACCAACTTATCAGGTCTATACAAATTCCAAATCAACATCTACGATTTTCATTTATTCTCCGAAGAATATCACCATATATATGTGCTCATAATACGCTACCTCAACTCTCTAGCTCCACATTTTTGTTCATATGGACTATTTATTCAGAATTATAGTGTTGAGAAATGCTACATCAGTAAGTAACACAATTGAGAAACATTTAGCTTTGGTATTTATTCCTCATATGCAATTAGCATCCAACATATTAGTTTTGACTTTTGAACCAAAAAATGACTCCATCATTCAGATTCATGACAATAGGACAGTGCAACAGATGGAGATCGTAGGTTGAGAACTTGCAATTTTATCAGATGGTGGTAATACAAATGCAGAACATAATTGAGAAGACACCCAAAGAGAACCAACGATCAATCATCAAAGCAGATTTATCTATAATATATTAAATATCATATTAAGTGTGAATCATTTTTCGGACGATTTTATCCCTACTATAATTCAATTATTTCAATAATATCTTACTTCTTTTTCAATATGTATTTAATTTATTTAACCATTTAGTCACCATCAATATACATGTACATTTGACAGGTTCATTTCAAATGTATACTTTAACTAATGTATGAATTCTCTATTATTAATTCAAATTCAAATTCATTTAATTAATATTCATCTTCATTTATGCACTTCGGCGTTATTGATTCTAATTATGATAATATATTAAATATCATATTAAGTGAGAATAATTTTTTGAACGATTTTATCCCTACTATAATTCAATTATTGCAATAATACCTTACTTCTTTTTCAATATGTATTTAATTTATTTAACAATTTAGTCACCATCAATATACATGTACATTTGACAAATTCATTTCAAATGTATACTTGTATTAATGTATGAATTCTCTATTATTGATTAAAATTAAAATTCATTTAATTAATATTCATCTTCATTTATGTATTTCGGCGTTATTAATTATGAGTTAATTAGAATTTCACATTCAATAATGCATTTCATCATTCACATCTATGTATGTTAATTAACATCCAATTTTACTTAATTGAAAATTAAATAAATGATTTAACATTCATCGTCACGTATATATTCGTATATATTCTCTGATATTAATTCTAAATTAATTAACATTCACGCATATTCAAGTATTACTTTCACAACACTTTAAATTATTACATAATAACGTGCAACGCATGTTCAACATTGAATAGTAGAATAAAAAAGGAACATCAAATCATTTACTACGATATTAAGGCATCAACATAATTGTTTCAAGTTAGTCTTAGTTAGTTCAAATAATATAAACTCAGAGTAAGCTAACTGTTGACACATACCCAAGGATGCTATATCGGTGTACTTGTCACTAAATGCATATACATTCACTGCAACCTGATACTTTGTGAAATCAGCAGCCATCTGTTTATAAAACGGATCTTCTGGTATTCTTAGTGTATGCTCTCTATCTGTTCCATAAATGCGAGCATCATCTCGCAGTCGTAGACGGCCAGCGCCCAGTGATGGCAATGTATTCTGGAAAATCAACAACTTACCACCAAGTTGCCCCTGGAAGTAGGAAGCATATACAAGTTAGTACTAAGTTAATAGATGGAAAACAACTTTCTAAAAGAACAAGGGCAATCACACAACAGGAAAGCAAAAAGTATCTAATATCGAAATCAAAACACAAATGCCATAGTGGAATACTGGTCAAATAACATCAAGAGAGAGTTGTTGATCGAAGTTAAAATTAATGGACAGAAAATAATCGACACACCATAACCATGAATGCAGCTTTAAGAGCTGGACCAAACGCAGATTCCACATTCATGTTATCCTGGAACATGGAGGGAAAGCTATCAAGGAATGCATCCACCACATTTCTAGATTCTGACAAGTTGACGAGAAGATCGTCTGGCAATGGAACAAATATGTCATCCAAATCTGAGATGACCATCATCTGAGGCTGCATTAAAGATGACTGATAAAAGGAAATAGAACAAGTTATTTAACGAAATGGAGTGAAAGGGATAGTTTAAGTATGCCGCAAATTAACTCCCACATGAGACCCCTTACCTTCATATTATAGAAATGTATTGTGCTGTCATAAGTTATGAACCCAATCTGTGTACGGGGAAAACCAGGCAATTTATCCAAACAAGACTTGATAGTCTGTGCTACTACCTGCGAAATATATTTGTGGTTAAGCAATCATGAAGCTATACAGAAAACATAAACGGATAAATGGTTTTTTTCACATAACTAAGATAATTTATTTATCCATTGAAATACCAAGCTTAAGCAAAAAATAAATAAATAAAAATCCATGTGTCCCAATAAGTTCACATCATCAACTCTAGTCACGCAGAGACACTCAATAATCAACATTAAAGAAAAAAGCAATAAAAAACTAGAAAACAACAGAAATATTTCAAAAACATTAACGAAGGTTGGTTATCATCGATGATAATCCATCCATCAGTTCAGTTTAAAGCACACCTATGCAACATAAACAAGATGCAGCAGCATACCCCTCATGAAAAAATAAGAGAAAATTAAATAATGGAAAATATAAGAAAAAGAAAGTATAAAAAAATGAACATACAGATGTACAAAAATATCTTGTTACAAAAAACTACATATACATTCCAGACAATTAGGAGTTGCAGACAAACTGTGTCATCAATCAATTCGTGCATGAGAATACCAAAATGAAATCTCTTGCCTTAACACCGTCAACTTATGTTGGGGAATGTTTACCTCAAGCATTCCACTTTTAACTGCAGATATTGATACGTCAATGAGGAAAAAGTACAGGGGTGGCATTGGAGGCCGGACCATGTATTCAGCTGGAGCAATAAACTCAACGCTACCCTTGGTAAGCTCAGGTCGTTCATCCAAATCAACTCTTCTGCCACTGGCATCCAAATGTGCGAAATAATCACCCGGAACTGGAAATGAAATTTAAAATTGATCAGTTTATGTATCTTCAGAACTATACAAGTGAATAAATTCAAATAATCAACTAATTTAACTACTAAAACAATTGCAAAAGATATAAAATAAAGTAACCAGGCAGCTAGAAGCCAGATAGAACTTTAGAGATCCTCTCCTCCATTTCTATTAGCAGTCTACAAATGAATAGTTCAATCTTGATCATAACAATGCAATGTAGCTATAAACTCATTTAGAATCTTTCCCTTACCAAAGGAAGTTGGCAGACTAGCTATATAAGTCTCGATGCGTCGATGTTTGCTTTTGTGTGTTTGTGTTTGTGTGTGTGTGTGTGTGTGTGTGTGGGTGTGTGTGTGTCAAATATATAGCTCCTGTTTGGTAAAGATTAAAATTAGATTTTAGTAGATTTTAATAAAAGTTGGTAAAATGTGAGGTTGAAAAGTTGTTGGTCCCATGAAATGTGTGATTAAAATTAATTGTTGACTTTGACTTGAAATTTTAATCCAAACCAAACATGGGCATAGTTTATTGTGCTTTTCAATAACTACCCTACACCATCTATGTAGGTCCATGACCAGTAATCAAGAATTAGAATCACTAAGAGTGTATTTGATTAACTTTATTTTCCATCAAAAATATCATTTTTACACCCAAATTCTTACTTACTTTTAGGGTGTTTGATTGACAATTTTTTCATAAAATATATTTTTCGACTTTTGGTTACGTGATTATATTTTCCTCAAAAATAAGGAAAATAATTTATTTGGGAGGGTTGATTTTATTTTTCAAGTAATTCACTATCTCTCTCTTTCATCTACCCACCAATAAAAAATGTACAAGTATAATATTTTAAAGTTGAAAACTAAATCAATCAAACACATTTAATTAATAATTTATATACAAATAAGATCTAGACAATTGAATTGTCTATAATTAATTTTATTTACATGCAAATTTTATGTTCGCAATCAAACGCACCATAATTGATTAAGAAGGCTATAAATGATTGTACGAGGAGAGATAACAAAAATTATAAAGGCCATAAAGACAGGAACAAGAAGCCAAGTAGAGTCCATTTAAAATGACCAAGACCCATGCATGGAAAAGAGTACCAATCTTTGAGTAGCAAAAAACTGAGTCATAATAGAAATTATAAAGGCCATAAAGACGGGAACAAGAAGCCAAGTAGAGTTCCATTTAAAATGACCAAGCCACATGCATGGAAAAGAGTTCCAATCTTTGAGTAGCAAAAAATTGAGTCAATAAACTATTTCCTTTTTCCTTTTCCTTTTCCTTCTGTGGTGAGTGAAGAATTTTGTGGCTGCCACACAAATTAACTGAATAAAGTGTAAAGGTATAAAGAGAATTGTTAAAAAATCAGAACTGCACCAACCAAAAGATTCATGGCATGATTCAACATTAACAACAAAAGCAAAACAGCAAAAGTTTCCCACGCATTTATGATATTTTTAAAATCTCAAAGGTAAAGGAAAGTTACCATCATTAAGCAATGAACATATGTTGCACCTCCACTTTCTTCCACTATCAGTAAATGTGACATATGGATTTACATACGTGCGGCACCTTCTACAACGAATGATGCCAGTTGTAGCAAAATTAACTATCGGAACTTCTTCCTGGACAAAGATGAGATTACAGTTAAAGTATATTAGATTTAGACAGATCATAATATACTAGTCATAAAAAATAATAACTCTTCTAAATAAATCGAAACTAACCCCATCAGGAGCTTCTGCAAGAGGACAAACAACAGCTCCAAGAGGCAAATGCCACCTTGATGCCAAGGACTGAGAATTTGGTATGCCACATGTTGTGAGCCGTATATATCTAGAACTACAGTTCATGGGGTACATTGCAGGCAAAGAATTTGGTTCCACATCACCAGCCAATGGCCTGGGCAATGTTTCAGGATCAAGTCCTGTATCAAAAGATCCTGGTACCGACCCAATAGAGAGTGAACTAAAGTCTTCAGCCAAACCCTGTGAAACACCCATTGGAGGTGCAATGACTGGATGCTGCATCTGGTCCCTAGAATAGAGCCCTGCTGGAGTTACAACAGGTGAAGTGGGCACATAACCTCTTTGTGGAGAGGAAAATGATGCCAGTGATGCAGCAGGACCATAGCCTCCTTGCTGTGAAGACAATGGGACAGCCTGCACAGGTGGAGCATAAATAGCAGAATCTGATTGTGTATTAGGGTGCCCTGGAACAGGTGGCTGGAAGTTTCCTCCGGCAGCCATGTAAGATGGCCCCATTGGAGGTGGCGGTGGTAATGATGATTGAAGATGTGGCCTGGGTGGGTAGAAGATTGAATCTTTAGATGGAGGAGAAACATTTGTGTATGATTGTCCAACTTTCATGCTTTGAGGAGGAGATCCCATTGGTATTGAGGGCAGTTGGGATTGAGGAAGAAGAGATACAGGAGAAGATAAAATAGGACCTCCAGGAGGCCTACTTGGTGGGGGTGCAACTGGCTGGCCCACAAGGGATGTGAGCGGAGGTGGACCTGGTGGTACTTGAACTACCGAGGGGAACTGTGGGGTTTGGAAACGCTGGAAAGGTCCTGGAGTTGGCAGGCCATATGATGATGGTAAAGATGATGGAGGTTGCCTGACTGGTTCATTGGACCTATCTGGTGGTGGAGGTCCAAAGCTAGGGCGCTCTAATCCAACCAAAGACCCAGATGAGATGGGAGGTGTTGGAAATTGAGAGGCAGTGGGAGGGGCAGGCCTAAAGGCAGAGGCATCTGATCCAACTATAGAACCAGATGATGTAAAAGGAGTTGTACTTTGAGGAGTAGCAAAGGGTGTTACGGCTGGTCTAAACGGGAAGTTTGGACGGTTAGAATTTTCAGTCGCCATATATCACACTTTTTCCGTTAGCTTCTGTCAGGCAGCGCACACAACACATAAAACAGCAGATCGATAAGCATGATACCAAATCACAATTCTGCTAAATGTAAACTAGTCATGAAGCTCAGACAAAATAATGCAAGGTGAAAATTCGAAGTTTCATGCACCAACATATTGAATAGTGTAAGCAGTTCAGTGGCAAACTAATAAATGCTATAGTTGGAGAGGTCTTTAGAATCTCATGTCTCCCTTTTCTAATGCAATCATACAACAGGGTCATCAGGTGTCTCTTTAAGCAGCTGTATACTACAAATGCAAAGGGCCTCGGATATGGGTAGCAATAAAGTGCTTATGCCCCGACGCTGGGGCTGGTGTCCCAGCCCGACGAAAAATAATTCCCAGATATTTCGGCAGTTTCACTGAAGCAGAATATAAATATACCAATTTTCTATCACTAACCGGTTGGGATAGAATTAAAAGTCCGAATTATCTTTCACCATTAAAGGATGTTGATTAAAAGCTAACATTCAAGCTCAGAGCAAGAGGAATCAAATAATATAATACAATTCAGCGGCAGGATCCGCGCCTAATTGAACTGCAAAGGCTTGTATTAGTGAACTCATGGAGTCCAAACATTCCGATCTCAAATATCCAAAAATCACCAAAAAAAAATTAGAAGATAAAGACTATTTAAATCAAGATTGACAGCTCTGACTAATCAATTAATAGAATTTCGAAATCTAATTATAATCCAGAATCTAAAAATTTTCCAGCGAAACAATAATTATAAGCACAGAATGCGTCGAATGAGGCGTGCAGAGAATTATTGACCTGATCGAAGATCTCGCCGGCGGAGAGTAGAACCCGAATACTACAGAGCCGCCGATCGGAGAGGGCATAAGAACAGAATTAAATGTTCAGTCCTACTTTCTCTCTCTGAAGTTTTTATATTTTGATTTTGTTGAGATCCTTAACAAACAAACAAACAAATAAGCTAAACTAAGCCCCGTTAGTCTTCCGAGTAAATACGTGGAAATGGCCCATATTTGCACTTTGGCCTTTGATCAATAAATAGAATAAAAAAAACGAAAAATGTGAAATATTAATTTAACCACCAAAAACTCAAAAATACACTCACTATCTTCCTTCTAAAGTGAAACCGATCATTGAAGAGCAAAGAAAATGTGAAAATCGACGCCAAAAAAATCGAAAAATCGACAACAAAATCGACCGTCACCACCACCATCGGCGTCGACAACCACGGAAAGAAGGTTAGTTTTAGTATTTAAAATCAGGTTTCTTCACGTAAAGAATTCGAAAGATTTTTACTTTTTTCAGTTTATTTGTGCATATTTAAGTAAATATGTTTGAGTTGTTGAGAAATTTGGTGTTAAAAATTGGTTTAATGGACTTTATATGGCCGGAAATGGAAACTCCAATTTCGGCCGGGAGAGCTGCAGCACCCGATAGTCCTGGGATCGGCTATTATCAGTCAGTCCAACAGTCGGTTTAACTACCAGTCCAACAGCTGTCCTATTGGGCCGACTGTTATGTCGATCGCCCAACAGCCAACCAGGCAGGCTGTTAACGTCTAGGCAAATGGACCAACATTTTTTATTAATAATGTTTAAATATTATTTATTTAATTTAAATATCGTTTAAATATCATTTTTTTAAATTTATTTTTTGTATTTATGATTATTTTT
>CAIGRB010045511.1:0-19310 GCA_903798255.1 Fraxinus quadrangulata
AAAGATGAACATTTTTAAGCAAAAAAAAAAAAAATTCATCTTTTTTGGAAAAGCCCATGAGCCAGCTCCCCAAAGCAAGCTAGCCCGCTCGAGCTTGTCGCTCGTCAAATGACAAGCTCGAGCCGCCCACGAGCGGTCGAGCCGACGAGCCGCTCGACTCGTTTGCTACCACTAGTCTCCAATATAATGGACCTATATATAATTGCAGGAAAAGTACGATCAAGGTCCCAAAGTGCTACAATGAAAGGATAGACTCAAATGCGACCAAAAAACAATAAAGATGGGGACCTAAGTGCCGCATCACGCTAAGGTGAGGAATCATGTGTCACTTTCCCTAAATTTGCTTTAGATCAACTTTATGTCAAGTCTAGCAGAAATATGAATATAAAGTTTACTTCATTTTGTATACCATTTACTCATTTTTTTGTTCACTTCGTCATGCTTTTAATTGAAAAAATTTCTATAGATATTGATAGCCATTTGATGAAATTATAAGGTACCTTGAAACAAAAAATCACACAACTTTCATCTTCCATTTACTAAATGCTAGAATACGTCCTTGCTAATACTTGATATCAGCATAGCAATGCAAATTTAACTAATCGTGAATTGTTTGACACACTTGCCTTGGGAAGCAAAAATTTTAACCGCATTGATGCAACTCTTCCATATTCCTTATAAAGCAAACAAGAAGTCCAGTACTCCATCGGTATATGGATGAAAATCTTGATATTCAACCATAACAACTCTTCTCTTAGGTATGAATCTTGATGGAAGACAATTAAAAAAAATATATTATTAAAGGAAAAGGACTATCGTGAAATAATAAAAAGATTTTATCCCGAAAATTTTGTGCTCTTAATCATCCAAGATGATGCACTCATAGATCCATGCACACATTGATGAATTCTATATTATGGTTTTGGACTCCAAGCCATTTCCTTTTTAACAAATAGTTTTAATCACTTTCTTTGATGACACTATAGATTAGTATATAAATATTGACTCACGCTTACATTTAAGTAAATCTTTTTAGCACCTTTATTTATTGAAGAAATATCAGAATAAATTACAATATATAATTATCAAACGTTTAGTTTAACTTCTCTCCGGTGAAGGATAATTTCAATTATAACATCTAGCTTATACCGTATAAATTTCAGTTTGTGAAAAAAGATATGATTCATATAAGGTATAAAATAATCACATCTTCTATAGTGAAAGGACATTAAACTTATAACATTTAGGACGAATATTTGTTATCGATAGCTTGTTGATGTTGTTGGAAACCAAGTCATGACGTAGAAAGAATAAAGTTCAACCAGATACAATCACTAGAATAAGAACAGGAGTGCCGAAATGCAACTGGTCGAAATATTTTTTAGTTTTCAGAATAGAACAAGAAAAAAAATAAGTTAACCTAAAAGAGAGATGTCTGAGATTTCAATATGAAATCTTGCATTACAGAATTCCAAAATTTAAAATTTCCAGTTACCCACAACCCACAAAATAAATAAATAAAAAGAATCACCAAAACCCAACATTTGGTTCTCTTAATGTTTCTTTACATGCTCAAACCTGAAATTGTGGCATAACCTTTTGGGCTTAAACTCAATCTAGTTTTCAAACTCACTAAATTGATTTAATTTCCTGAAAAATGGAAGTATTGATGCAACCATCAAGAATCAAGACTTTTAAGGACCTTCAATGTCCTTACTGAAATTTTTGTAAGATGGAATGTATAGAAAGAATGTCCAGATTATGAGTTGAGCATAAAGCATAAAGAACTTAACAATAAGTAAGCATTTTGAATTGTTATAATATTAACTAAAGCAGAATATTGAAATAGCAAAATAAGTGTAAATTCCAATTTAAAATTTGAAAACAGTAGATGGGAAGTGACATGGTTCAATGTGAGTAAACATGAAATGTGAAGATCTATTCAAAATAAAGAAAACATAACAAACATATGAAAAAACGTAATTGTGGTATGAATAACAAAATTAAATACATGTGTACAAGAATGATATTAAACACGTTGAATATGTTAGAGCGGGGCAAACCTAGAAACAAAATCTAGAAATATTTAACAGAACCAAATATACCCTTACTGTAGAGCATCCCACATAAATAAACCTTACTTGTCGCGACATGTGGCGCCTCCGTCACATGGATCGTGCACCACGGAGACACGGATTGTATCTCCATTGTGCAGGGAGACATATACCATGCAGATACCATATGAACATATATTAAATGCTAGATTTAATTTAATATTACAATTGATAAAAAAATATGTATCTTTTGGCAAAAAAAAGTCTTCGTGCTGCGCGAAGACACGGTGTTCGGACATAGGCAATGTGTCCCGCGCGGTGTCCGGACACGAGCCGTGTCATGTCTCCGTGTGTCACGGAGACACGATGTCCGGACACGGGCACCATGCCCGTGTTGTGTCCCCGCGGTGTCCGACCACGATGCGGACACTGTCTCATGTCTTCGTGACACACGAAGACATGGCACCATGTCTTTATAACACACGGAGACACATGAAGACTTTTTTTTTTCAAAGAGCTAATATTTTTGTCCCAGCACAAAAAAATTCGACAAGTAATAAATTCTAAGTCTATATAATCATCTTTGTGCTTCCTAACAGAAATCAATAATGTCCAAGAAAATAATCATTTCAATCAAGTTACAATCTCTGTGTGTATGTATATTTATAAAGCATATATTGTGCCGATTAATGGCATATCTATACCCAAATTCATAGCAAAAAAGTGATATTAATTACGAAAATACCTTATTTTAATAATTATTTTGAGTAATCTCTATCTTAATCTCATATGTCAGACAATGAAAGCTTCGAACCCTGGAAAAAAAAAGGTCTTGAGATGGTTAAACGAAAATTTCTTGACAAAATTAAAGTAGCAATAGAGAGAAGAATGTAGGGAGAAAAAAATTCAAAAGATAGAAGAAGAGGAAAGGAAAAATCTTACACAATATGGGTCACTACTGTGGGAGAATGAAGGAGTAAAGATGTATGGTCGATTGAATGGGAAAATGGAGAAAGATGTCGAAATTACGTGTCAGATTCAAAGCGTATGGAGGACGTTGATGGGCGGAAAAAAAAACTGAATTATGTCGACAATTAAAAATCGCGATACGCGGCGCCTAATTGTTTGCCTCTTTTATATTGTAATGATTTCAAGACCTTCCAATTAATTTCAATTTATCCAAATTGTTGTACATATAAAAAGTACGTGGTATGTACATGTCTTAGGAATTTTTCATGCAATGTCATGATTTTCATTGCAAATATAATATGCACATCAAACTTTTACTTAAGATGGTTGGAGTTATTACACCGACAAATGTGCATACATCATATTCACACAACGTATCATTTATATGCTTAAAATCGAAACATAATTCGACTTATCGAAAATTAGATTTAAGAAGTCGAAATGATAATTATCGAAATCGAATACGTGACGACGGATTCAATCTTTTCCATTCTTCAATTAAAAGCCAATTACATTTATTATCCTTATAAGTTACGTGACATCAACTATTCATTGGATTATGCTTATTAAACTAAATAATTTGTATCTTGAGCTCAGTCTATTATCCATATGGCCCATTTACACTTTCTATACAAACGTGATTCATTTCATTCCATTCTCTAACCATATCCAAATCCCCCCTCCCTCTCTCGTTCCCTCTTTATCTCGTCTGACCGGTGACTTGATCGTCGGAGTGTAAATGATCGTCGGACCTTTTTTCTCATTCGCTGGCCTTTGTGTCCTAACGGTGTGTTCTAGTGTGCAAGAGGTGTCTACGTGAAAAGGAGGTGACAGGATTCTATTGGCGCATTTTTTGAGATTCCAAAAGCCACCGGAAAATATAGTTTTTCGGGCAGTGGTCTACTGAAAACTAGCAAAAACAACAACTAAAGAGGATTTTTCAAAAAATTTACGTCTGCCAAAAAGTAGAAGAAGTCAGCCACCAAAGAAAAAGCTACTACAAAGAAAGCATTTTTGGGGCGAAACGGAAAAATAATCAGTCTTGAATTGAATCTTTTGGTTCTGTGTTCAAAGAAAGAGGAAAAACTCACCTACTGATATCCAGTAACCAGCCAAAGGGAAAGCTTCTATGTAGTTGAGTAAAAGAAAGATGCCAAACAGGCGTCGATCATATCCTCCTTGAACTAGTAGTGAGAACATTTGTCCACCATAAATTGTACGAAACTTTTCCATATTTTCTCAAAATACAGTGCAAGTTCAAGCATTGCGGTGGGAAATGGAAAATACCAGTCTCGTACTTGTTGCCTACTCTTTATGGCGAATTGATATTTGAATGGGATTAGAGGCAAATGTCATTTAGCTATGAAAAAAATCATATTGTAACTTCAGCCACCAATTGCTTGATGAAATGCTCCAACAAGATATTTAGCATATTATCATTCTATGGGTTTGACAGAGTGTTGAACCTCCAGTATGCCGCGGTCTTACTCATGAGCCTCTGCCGGAAACACCTTTGAAATTGAAGTAAAAGCTACAGGCACATGAATTTTCTCTTGACCAGTCACTTTTGCTCGTGTTTTGCCTAATGGGAACTGCAAGAGGTATGTCAAGAATTAATTGTGGAAAGGACTTGTCCTTCTCTCTACAACTCTAAGCTACATACTTTTGGTTGAAGATTGTGCCGATTCCCGCTTCTCTGCTTTGGCGGATCAACCAATTTGTTTCTTGGGCTTACTTCGTATATTCGGGCCCAATGTAAAATCATGGGAAGGCCACTTTTAATGGGGAAATTAGGCCAATTACCTCAAAAAATTTAAATATTAGATTAATACTCTAAAACTAATTGAAACTATTATTACCGTAATGATTACTTCCAAAACATCAAAATCTAAAAACACCCAAAATAGAAATCCCTANTGATTACTTCCAAAACATCAAAACCGAAAAACACCCAAAATAGAAATCCCTAATCAGAGAAGTGAAATCTCGGAAAAGAAAAATTCCAAGACCCCAAACCTTCCCCAACTTTTCAACAATGATGATTTTCTCTTCGAGAAACCTCACTTGACTCAAATCTTCAATCCATCTCTGTCGTCTCCTCTTCAACTCTCAACTACAAATTTCGAATGTGTTGGTATAGTATCTTGGGCATATTTGTGGAGTTATATTTTTAGGAAAATGTGTGATTAGTATTTGCTTTATTTTTTATATTTTAGGGTCTATTATATCGAAGATTGAACGATGAATTGCTTGGAAGAAATAAGTTTTTCAGTAAATTCTGTAGAATTGAAGCGGAGGCATTTCTTTGTTTTTAAACTATTTTAGTGATATGAATTTGGATGGAATTAAACTGTTACTAGTATTTGGATTTGAATATACTAGCTTCATATTGTTGAAGATTTGTGTTTCATATCATCATTTGATGAAATTATTCTTGATTTTGAACTTCAAAGATTGGATATTTAATCTGCCGAACATGGTGCCCCAGCTTGCCGACCAACATAAATTGGAGGGATCATATTTACTCGTGGGAGATAGGGAGAAGATTATTGGAGGGAGTGGCGAGCAAAAACTTACTTCATGGAGATTTATGTTATCAAGTCTAGCCCTTAGTGGCCAGACCTATGTGGTGGGATTTGGTAAAGACTTCATAGATGATAGACTTTGTAATGTTCAACAATCAAAACTCCAAAGCATTTCCATTGTTGGTTGAGCAATAGCAGTGAGTTGTTTGAATGTTTGGTGTTTTTTCGGTGAATTAACTTAAAGATGTTTGGCGGTGAACGGAGAAATGGAATGAACGGTGGTTGTGTTACTTTTTTTAATCTCACACTTGAACTGATTTCAATGTTTTAATTTGTGTTTTATCACTTTTTTGAATTTTTTATTTATTTTTAAGTGTTTGTTGTCTCTTTTTTGAATTTTTATTATTTTTTGAGTGTTTGTCACTTTTTTAAGCTGGGATTCTTCCTTTTATGATTTTGCCGTGGATTATATTTTGGGTACAAAGATTGGGGGTTCAACAATTGATAGATCTGGTACAAGACATGTACAGCACACCTTTGAGCTAAATCCTTAAGCATGCTAGTGTGCAGAGGATTCTGCTAGCATCTAAATCTTCGTTGTAGTGAAGGATCGGCTATTGCTGTGAATTTCTAGGATAAAATGGGGGCGGTACCACCATGTTAAGGTGGAAAAGGGTGAGATATTAGTTATGTCGGAGCTCAAATGGCTGCTGCTACTGCTGTTGTTGCTGTTGTTGCTCGAGTGACATTGGGCCGAGGCTTGAGCATTCGTTGTTAGAGATACCCGTGGTGCCTCACTTACCCTTGTGTTGGCCAATCTGTGTATGATAATACAAAAATGGGATCATAATTATGCCACCAATGCCACATGATCATGCTTTGATTATGTTACTTTTTTGTCACTTTATTGAATTGATTCTAATAAATCACAATAATGCAACAAATGCCACTTGATCATACCTTGATTATATCACTTTTTTTCTGTCATTTTATTGAACTCATTCTAATGTTTTAATTGATGTTTTGTCACTTTTTTGAATTTTGTCACTTTTATTAGTTTTGGTCACTTTTTCTGAATTTCTATCACTTTTTTTTTAATGTTTGTCACTTTTTTAATCTTTGTCAATGTTTGTCACTTTTTTTTAATCTTTGTTACTTTTTTAATATTTGTTACTTTTTTTTTTGAATTTTTGTCAATTTTTTTAATGTATTTCACTTTTTTCTATCACTTTCTTGAAATTTATATCATTTTTTTGAGTGACAAACATAATTTTTAATAAAAGTTGTATATCACATTTTAATTAAAAGTAATATGTCACTTTTATTAAAAAATGATATAATTCATCCAAAAAAGTGATCGGGATTTCATAACTTTTTTTAGTGTTGTAACTTTTTTGAGTTTTTATCCTTTTTTTTTTTTAATTTCTATTACTTTATTAAATTGATTCAAAGTTTTGATTGATGTTTTGTCACTTTTAGTCGTTACTTTTTTAATTTTTGTCACTTTATTAAATTGAATATGAGGTTTTGATTAGTATTTTGTCACTTTTTGAATGTTTACCACTTTTTGGAATTTTTTTGCCTTTTTATAATGTTTGTCACTTTTTTTCTATCACTTACTTAATTTTATGCATTACCATTTAGGGATGTCAAAATTGCTCGTCAATTTTACAAAAAACTTAATTTTATGCATTACCATCTAGGGATATCGAAGTTGCTCGTTAATTTTATAAAAGTGAGATTATGTCACTTTTTTAAATTTTGTCACTTTTTAAGTTTTTGTCACTTTTTTAGAAGATTAAAAAAAAATGAAATAATATTTTATATTTTCCTAACATAATCAGCATGTGGATTGACCTGGGCTTGCTGATTATTTTAAGAATATGATTACTGGTGCTGCACAAATGGATGTTGCTATTTTGATATTTGTCATTTTTTTGAGTTTATGTAACTTTTTTTAGTTAGTATCACTTTTTGAGAATGTGTCACTTTTTTGAGTTTTTGTCAATTTTTTTAAAAAGAGAAAAAAGTTGTCAGTTTTTTTAAAAAGATAAAAAAGTGACAACTTTTATAAAAAATGTGATATTGTGTCACTTTTTTATTTTACACAGTATTTTTTACTTCCTAAAAATTTTTCATATAATTTTTCAAAAAATCCATAATTTTAAGGGTGTTTTTGTAAGTATCCCACTTTTAATTGTGCTTTGAAATTAAGATAAAAAAGTGACAACTTTTATAAAAAATGTGATATTGTGTCACTTTTTTATTTTACACAGTATTTTTTACTTCCTAAAAATATTTCATATGATTTTTCAAAACATCCATAATTTTAAGGGTGTTTTTGTAAGTATCCCTAAACGGGGGTGATGGACTAATCACTTTGTTTTGAAAAGTCTGAAAGCTTCTTCAACTGGTAGAGTTTATTGATTTCTTATTGATTTGCTTTTCCTGATTATCTCAACTACACAACTATGCGCAGGGTGGTGTTTTCATTTTGGAGCCCCAACCATGGAGCTCATTTAGGTAACATTAATTTTGGCGATTCTTGCAAAATTCCAGCTTCAGTGACCTGTTGTTGTTCAATTACACCTTGAAATTTGAAATTCGTGGAATATATCTACATTTTTGTGTACATATGAAGTTACGTAATTGTTGTTGGAATATTCCAATATTTGATCCGTCTTCTAGATCCTTCTCCTTTTTGTTATTAGATGCTTCTTCTAGATCTTTCTCTTGTTTGTTATGTAGTTAGTTTGTTAGTTAGCCATTTTACTCTATAAATAGAGCTCTTGTATGCATTGTAATTCTCAAGTTGAATGGATTAATTCTTCTTCCCTGCTGCAATAGCAGGTTTCCAATTTCAGTTCCTTTTCAATTTCGTTTCTGTTCATGATTTCTAATATGGTATCAGAGAAAGGTTTCCTTCTGCGCAAACTAATCTTGATTCTTCATCTGCAATTTCTATGTTACTGGAAGAAGAAGGAAGGCTTTGCTGCTGAACGTGTATGTTCTTCAGCCAAGGATCTCGAATTGAATCTGTTGCAGACGATGATTTTGCATCTGCACAGATCTACAATTCCAGTCCGTTCCATCTCTGCTGGTTTATCTGTTCCTGGTTTATTCTTGATGTATTACTGCTGGTTCTTCACATTCAGTATCCAGAACTGATCATGGAGTTCCGAAGTTCTTCATTCTCGTCTGCCATGTGTTTGTTAAAATGCTTGCACATGCATGGAGTTGCACTGGTGGTTTTATTTGTTGTCCTAGCTGGAGTATTATTTGGCATTTCCAATTTTCTTTTACTCATCAATGTTGATGATGTTTTCCTTCAATAAATGCCCGGTTTCAGAGCTATGGATGCTCACTAATTCCGGTGAACTATGTTGCTGTTTTTCGATCAGAATCTGATCTGTTTCTTACTCTCTCTGGAATGCTTCTCTGCTGGACATTATTGTCGACCCCAAGCTTCTCTTCCAACGTCTTCTCTTGCATCTCTGCTCTTCTCTCTACAGTTCAAGATGTTCCATCTTGAGGGGGGAGTGTTGGAATATTCCAATATTTGATCCTTCTTCTAGATCCTTCTCCTATTTGTTATTAGATGCTTCTTCTAGATCTTTCTCTTGTTTGTTATGTAGTTAGTTTGTTAGTTAGCCATTTTACTCTATAAATAGAGCTCTTGTATGCATTGTAATTCTCAAGTTGAATGGATTAATTCTTCTTCCCTGCTGCAATAGCAGGTTTCCAATTTCAGTTCCTTTTCAATTTCGTTTCTGTTCATGATTTCTAATAGTTGTTCCTACCATCCGTTATGATGGATATATTTCTAGCTGGCCTGGATGCTGGACTATTTTTCCAGAACAAATAAAAAAAATGACATTGGGTGACTATTAGTTAGGTTGGAGCTCAAATGGATGTTGCTTGTTAACAAGCAGACTCTCCGTGGCTTTGTTACTGAAGATACATAGGATTCCTTTTAGTTTTTAAATTGATTTGTATCTATTATGCAACTCTGTTTATTATTGTTGTTCATGTTCTGAGTTTTGATTAATATGTAATTTTAAGTTGCTTTTTCTAATTTGCGAAGTAGGCTGAGGTTTCGAATTGATGGAATGAGATACTGAATCTGATGTTTGTGTATGGATGGTACATTGCAGTGGCTATAACAAGATTGAAAGCTGGATTATTTTTTGATTTTGCTCTCATCGGGAAGTTGAAGCAGATATTTTGTTCTAAATACTTATTTTGATGCACGGTACTTAAGTGCAGTGGTTATGTTGTTACGCGATACAATATATGCTGATATTGCTAATTTTCTACTCTATTTGGTTAAGGACAAAAGACAAGTGGCATTAGTTACATTGTTACCACTACCACAAGTTAGGTATACTGGGAAGCCACTAAAAAGACTTAATTTGGACAATGAAAATTATTGTTGAAAAGGAATAACAATGCCAGTAATTTTGCTGTTATCTATTACCAGTAATTTACATTGCTGCTGTTGTTGCTCGAGTGACATTGGGCCGAGGCTTGAGCATTCGTAGTTAGAGATACCCGTGGCGCCTCACTTACCCTTGTGTTGGCAAATCTGTGTATGATAATACAAGAATGGGATCACAATTATGCACCAATGCCACCTGATTATACTTTGATTATGTCACTTTTTTTTTGTCACTTTATTGAATTGATTCAAGTGAATAACAATCATGCAACAAATGCCACCTGATCATACTTTGATTATGTCACTTTTTTCTCACTTTATTGAATTCATTCTAATATTTTAATTGATATTTTGTCACTTTTATTAGTGTTCGTCACTTTTTTTGAATTTATGTCACTTTTTTTTTATATTTACCACTTTTTTAATCTGCCAATGTTTGTCACTTTTTTTTAATTTTTGTCACATTTTTAATGTTTGTTACTTTTTTTGAATTTTTGTCACTTTTTTTCTTTAATGTATGTCTGTTTTTCTGTCACTTTCTTGAAATTTATCACTTTTTTGCATGACAAACATCATTTTTAATAAAAGTTGTATACATTTTAATAAAAAGTAACATGTAAAAAAAGGTTTAATTAGTGTTGTCACTTTTTAAAATTTTTGTCACTTTCTTAAGTGTTTGAAACTCTTTTAAATTTTGTTATTTTTTGAGTGTTTGTCACTTTTTTATTGTCCGTCACTTTTTTAATCTGTATAACTTCTTTTAATTTGTGTCACGTATTTGAATTCGCCACTTTTTTAAAATTTGTCACTTTTTTTAATGTATCAATTTTTTCAGTCACCTTCTTGATTTCTATCACTTTTTTTTAGTGACAAACATCAATTTTTAATAAAAGTGACATTGAGTCATTTTTTAATAAAAAGTGACAATGAATCACTTTTTCAGTGTCATTTATTTTACTGTCACCTTTCTATTAAAAAAATAAAAAAAATTGACAATTGATTTTACACGGTATTTTTTATTTCCAAAATATATTTAATATGATTTTTAGACACTTAATTTTAAGGGTATTTTTGTAAGTTGCCATATTTATTTTCGATGGTTGCAATTGGACTTTGTTTTTAAGCCTGCTGGACATTATTCCCACTTTTAAATTTGTTTTCTATGGTTTGATTAATTACCACATGACTTTAGTTGGGCCTGCTATTCCTATTTTCTCTATCATTAATTCCTACCATTCATGTCAAAGCCAGGTAACCACTCCAAGGATAATTTCTACTGGCAATGTTTATTTTAATACACTCCAACCTCCCAAGGACTTTCATTCTTGGTTTGGCATCAAGTGTGTATGAATTGGTGCTTTCTATGTGGATACCTATACTTTGCAGATTTAATGCCATGGCAGGATTTCGGAGTATGAATTTCTTATGACACTGGTCTTGGAAACAATTTTATTCCGAAAAATCTACTTACATTCAGAATTGTTGATTATGACTTTTTGGGATAAGCATATTCAAATTAATCCAAAGATGCAATTAGGATTTTTTGAAGATATGTTGGACTTGTTTATGATATGCCAAACAATATTTTTCATGGCACGAAACTGTATTGGAAATGAAACATGTGCATGGAATGTTGAAAGGGGACGATGATGGAGCTTAATTTAATTGCTGGAAATGAGTTATCATCCTATCTTTGCCCCATGTATCTTGGAAATGGCCATTGGCACACACCATGTATTTGGCAAAAATGTATTGTCCTGATTTCTCTTATTTAAGGCACTTTTGATCATCTCTATTATTGAAGGCGAGCCCCGGCTCATGAACTTTTTATTTTTATTATTATTGAAGATGAGCTCTTCCTCGTGGATTTCTTATTATCAGAGATAGCATCTTGGAGTCATCATTCCTTGAATAAAGGAAGATGCAGTATTTCGAAGTCCTCGTTCATTGAATAAAGGAAGAAGTGACATCTTGGAGTCTTCGTACCTTGAATAAAGGAAGATGCGGTATTTCTTGGAGTGCTAATTCCTTGAATAAAAGAAGATGCGACATCTTGTAGTCCTCGTTTCTTGAATAAAAGAAGAGGCGATATTTCTTGGAGTCTTCATTCCTTGAATAAAGGAAGAGACGAAATCTTGAAGTCTTCGTTCCTTGAATATAGGAAGAGGTGAAATCTTGAAATCCTTATTCCTTAAATAAAGGAAGAGGCGCGATATCTCGGAGTTCTCATTCCTTAAATAAAGGAAGATGTGATATCTTGGAGTCCTCATTCCTTGAATAAAGGAAGAGGCGAAATCTTGAAGTCCTCATTCCTTGAATAAAGGAAGAGGCGAAATCTTGAAGTCCTCGTTCCTTGAATAAAGGAAGAGATGATATTTTGGAGTTCTCATTCCTTGAATAAAGGAAGATGTGAAATCTTGGAGTCCTCATTCTTTGAATAAAGGAAGAAAGATGCAGCATATTTTGGAATCATTGTTCCTTGAAAAAGGAAGAGGTAAATCGCCAAATGCTTATCTCTGGCATCGCGAGATATTTATTTCTCGTCTTTCACTATCGTCGAGCCTAACTCTAAGACCTCGTCTATTCAATGCCAGCTTATAAGACTCCGACAGTTCAAGAGCTATTAGCATGATGTTTATTCCCCGCCTCACCAGATGCTTATTCCTGGCTTTGCGAAATGTTTATCTCTCGTCTCTCACTATCGTCGAGCCTAGCTCTAAGACCTTGTCTATCCGAAGCTAGTTTATAAAACTCCAATAATTCGAGAGCTATTAGCGGGATGTCTATTCCCCGCCTCGCCAGATACTTATCCCTAGCTTTGCGAGATATTTATCTCTCGCCTCTCACTATCGTCGAGCCTAGCTCTAGGACCTCGTTTATCCAAGGCTAGCTTATAAGACTCCGATAGTTCGAGAGTTATTAGTGGGAAGTTTGTTCCCCGCCTTGCCAGATGCTTATTCCTGGCTTTGCGAGATAGTTCGAGAGCTATTAGCGGGATGTTTCTCACTCGTCCATCCGAGGCTGCAAAACCTCATCTATTCGAGGCTAGCATATAAGACATCGAGAGTTCAAGACGAGGCACTAGCTCAATAGTCATTCCTCGCTCTGCGAGATGCCTTACCTTACGAGATGTTGCATTACAACTGCATTTATCTTCAAAGAGCTCGTCATGCCTCAGCATCGGCTGTATTACAGCTGCCTATCTTTCAGAGATTTGATTCTGCTTCAGCTATGTTACATCTACTAATCTTCAAAGAATTTATATTATTTGTCTCTTTGTAAGGAGAGGGGTGGGCCCACCTTAATACTTACGAAGAAGAAACCTTCCATGGTTGGATCAAACACTATGGAGGAAGCTCTTGACATGGATGCACCATCCCCATGTAAGGATGTCAGTTTATTATAGCTAATTATGTCCAGAGCATCGCCTCTGCTACTTACAGATTCAGAGCATCGCCTCTGCTACTTATAGATTCAGAGCATCGTCTCTACTATTTACAAATTCAAAGCATCGTCTCTGCTACTCACATTCAAAACATCGCCTCTGCATCAGCTTATCATAGCTGCTTATATATTTAGTCTCGTCTCTACATCAGCTTCATCACAATAGCTTATATTCCAAGTCCAACTAGCATATTAATATTAGACTCAGACTTGGGGGGCTATTGTGATACTAATATCTTTATATCATTACATTATTACTGCTAGCATATGCATTGTATTATTGTTGCCAAGTACGCATGTCATATTATTGCTAGCATGTCATCACACTATTTTCACTATTGCTAGTATGTATGCCACGTTATCTACATTATCAACATGTTGATTGACTATTGCACTAGTATTACACTAAGTTGAGCAAGCATGCA
This sequence comes from Fraxinus quadrangulata, assembly GCA_903798255.1. NCBI lineage: Eukaryota > Viridiplantae > Streptophyta > Magnoliopsida > Lamiales > Oleaceae > Fraxinus > Fraxinus quadrangulata. The sequence continues at coordinate 13,856 of CAIGRB010045511.1, forward strand.
GGTCATGATAGGCTCTCTGCATATTATATCTTGAAAAAATTTGATGTCAATATTCACTTTATTGTTATGAGTAATTTGAGGGGCAAATGGATCCCGATATATATATACATAGATACTTTCGAGGTAATTCATAAGTCCTCACATATTTGAGATTGATGCATATTTTTGAAACACTTTGTAAGTCCTCACTTATTGAAGCTATTCATATTTCTGAGGCAATCTATAAGACATCGTCTACTTGACAGTTTATATTTCAAAATTCGACCCGCACATGAATGTATGACTCAGACTTGTGGGACTATTGTTACACTTATATTTTACATGACATCGACTATTCATTACCCATGTGGCCCATTTACATTTTCCTATATATATGTGAGTTTCATTCTGCAAGCATGCAGGTCATGATAGGTTCTCTGAATATTATATTTTGAAGAAATTTGATGTAATTATTCACTTTATTGTCATGAGTAGTTTGAGAGGCAAATAGACCCTAAATTTATTTGGTATGTTTGACGTGGATATATTGTATTGTATTACAAGATTGGTTTAGCCCATATTAAAGAGGAGATGTTGCCGAAATTTCTACAAATTATATGCGACATCTTACGAGGCAATTCGTAAGTCCTTGCTTATTCAGGCTGGTACACATATTTTCTGAGGCAGTTCGTAAGACCTCACCTACTGACTACTTATATTTCGAAATTCGACCCGCACATGAATGTACGACTTAGACTTGGGGGACTATTGTTACATTTATAAATTACGTGGCATCGACTATTCATTGGATTGAGCTTATTAAACTAAATAATTTGTATCTTGGGCTCGGCCTATTACCCACGTGGCCCATTTACATTTCATATATATATATATTTATATATGTGTGTGTGTGTGTGTGTGTGTGTGTGTGTGTGTGATTCATTTCATTCCAAGGTATGTTCTCTAACTCTATCCAAATCCCCTCTCCCTCTTTCACACTCCCTTTATCTCTTGTTCGATCGTTGACTTGACTGTCGGAGTGCAAATGATCGTCTGACCTTTTTTCTCATCCGATGGCCTTTGCCTCCTAACGGGGTCTTCTAATGTGAATGAGATGTCTATGTGGAGGAAATGTGACATGGATTCTACTGGTGCATATTTTGAGGTCAACAACATTCTTTAATTCAAATCTTTCAATATAAATCGAAGAAAGTTAGTATTTTTTTTTGAAATCAAAACATAATTGAAGAAAATGAAACAAGGAAATGCAAGTGGTAGGATTTGCCGAGACAAGTGTTTGACACTTAATGCTTAAGATGAATTTGTCCAGCATCGGTTCTAATGATTTTTCGACAATCATCTTTCAAGATACAACGATCACATTTCGAAATAGGAGCACTCCAAATTACGTAAACCAACGAATTCTTAACAGAATTTTCTCTCATCGAACCATGATTTTATGCAAGAAAAGACGACTTTTACAAAGTATTTTTATGCAATGCAATCAAGAGAAATGATATGGAATTATGAATTGAATGAACAAAATCCAAACACGTGAAATCTATATATAGTAGTTGGAAATGTTTGTTTCAAAAGACATCCCTACAAAAGGATACACCTCTTGAAATTTATATCTATACACGAAGAGACATGCCAATTGAAAAATAATCATATCAAAAGTCATGATATTTCATATGAAAAGACACGCATTTTCATCCAAATATTTTCCAAAATATTCCATAATATTCTATATGATTTTCTAACAACTTCAATTATTTAAATGGCTTAAATTTGACTTAATTTCTCATTCATCAAAAAATGAATTCCAGTTAAATAATCATTTAAAATCAATTTTCGATATAAAAAAATCCAACAATTTATCAGGTAACTCATGCTTTATGCATATTCATGTGGTCACGTCTTGATTATGAAATACTAAAATTTGTTTTCACACTCTCTTAAACACCAGAAGGTCCAGATCCTGTTACCACTCTGAAATCTGTCACTAAACGAATCAAACTCTCGAGTCCTGGTAATTTTAAATCTAAGATCAGTATTTTCAGTTCCCTTTTACATTTTACGATGCATATTTAGGTTTAGATTATCTGCACTATTTGCAGCTAAAAAACATAGCTCGTTGGATCAGGAGAATTTGTCCGCCTGAAACTGTCTGGACAACACTACAAACGATATTTTATACTGACTTGGTACCAGTTCAGAACTCCCAATGAAATTTATGCTGGCAGCCTGACATTAAGTTTTAGGTTCCGTATTTGCCGGCATTGTGTGAGGTTATAGTAATTTGTTAGGTCATTCTTATTAATAGATGATGTGTCATTTAACATTGAAACCATCCTTGTTGAGTAGCATATCAGTGGTAAAAATCTAATAATTAGACTACAAGGTTATTAGGGTAGTCAGTTAACTAATGGATACTATAATCACACACTACTGGTGATGAAAGTATTGCTATTGCATTTGCTCCAATTTTTCAGATAAAGTAGTCGAATTTTCAGATATTAGTAACTACTAAATTGACCTACTTCTGTAAAGCTTAATGATAGGTGGACGACTTATCTGAAAAGGTTAGACGGTGATGATGGCTAAAACAATTTATGATAGTTATTATTCTCAATTTTTCTAAAGATTAGTTGGATCAAGACTATTTCCTCGTACTTTCTAATCATGTTAAGTTTTCTGTTCAGAAATAAGTGCAGAAGAACATTGCAGTCGTGAGAATCAACTTTTTACTATAAGAAAGACAATCCATGGTTTTCCAAAATTTTACAGGAATTTCTTCTTGAAAAATTTGAAATAAAATATATTAGCAAAAATTAAACCTTATCCACAATTACATTGTAATTAAGCCAAATATTTCTCCAATTTCTCCACCTCTTCAGTACTTCCAATGTACAAGGGCACTCGCTGATGTATCTGCACAATACAACAAAAGATCAAAACTGAAAGATGAAACCTGAGGACAATAATGTATTAATTTGCAACAGGGATCAAATTTCCTAGTATCATTTGACAAACCTCAGTTGGTTGAATATCAAGGACTCTGTTTTGCCCATCCGATCCTTTACCACCGGCTTGTTCAACGATGAAGCTCATTGGTGCACATTCGTACAAGAGCCTCAGCTTCCCATTTTTGCTCTTTTTGTCACTAGGATACCCGTAAATCCCACCATATAACAAAGTCCTATGAAAATCGCCAACCAAGCTACCAATGTATCGAGCAGAGTAAGGTTTACCACTCGGGCCAGGATCCTTAAGATCATCAATGTACTTCTTCAATTTATCATCCCACAACTGGTAGTTGCCTTCATTAAAAGCATAAATCTTTCCAGCCTTTGGTATCTGAATTTTTTCTTGAGTAAGCACAAATTCCCCAAACATGGGGTCCAATGTGAATGCAAATACACCTTTTCCTAAGGTGATCACGAAAATCACAGAGCTCGAGTACATGCAATAGCCTGCTGCAAGAAGATTATTTCCAGGTTGACACACATTCACAACACACCTCTGTTCCACATTGCCAAGCTGTAACAAATCAGAAGGTACAAAATTCTTATTTTAGCTAGATTTTACTTATTTCAGTCTCAACTTACGGTACGAAAATAGAACTCAAGCCTATATGCATGTGATAAGAAATCAATTCTATACATTGAACCACATTTTTTTTATATAAAAGCTTAACCTGTTAAACAGTGGCAATCAGAGTCATTTCTCAATCTAATGTCCAATACATGCACAATTGTCATTAATTAAACGATATATAATTGCAATATACCGTGGCAACATCGTCAACATCTGCTAGGCACTCATCATTTGGGCTGTAAATTCCGAAAATAGAGCCCGTGGATACAGCAGCATCAATGTTGGATGATCCATCAAGAGGGTCAAAAACGACAATGTAGTTTCCCGAATAACTCTCCTCCACAGCCACCGGCACATCTTCTTCCTCAGATGCTATGATTCCTGTCCTTCCACTTGACCTCAAGCAATTAGAGAACACCTAAATAAAACAAATCAACCACACCTTCATCAAATTATTGTTCATTTCATGCCTTAAAGGCCCATCAAAATTAATTTGAATTGTGCTAATGACATACTAGTAAACCAGTTTCTAAAAGTTTAAACTGATAGAGATAATACCGTTTATTAATTTAAATTTAGTGTTCCGATGAACCCATAACATGGTAGTCAGATTCATTAAGATTTGAGTTCAAGACTTTTGCCTTGTTGCACAATATTTCATAAATGGATAACGTTGAACTCAATGGACCTATATGCTCTATGTTACATTGTTATATCTAAAAGTATCAGTAGTTAGAGGGATTAGATTAGACGTTTATTCACACTTAATCTTTAACACGGACCTCGTTAGAGATGACATCAAGCTTTTTCTGATCCTCTCCTTGAACATTAACAGCACCCTGAATCCCAGTGAGGTTAGAAATGCTAGCCCTTTGAACTAGAGAAGCAATCTGCTTACACGCCATTGAAATACTCGAGAGTACTATAGTGAGTTCAGCATCAATAGTACCAGTCTGTTCTTGCATCAACAGCCAGTTAGTCAATGTCTCAATCTGATAACCACTCTTCTTCTTTGTCTCCGCCTCCGTGGTCACCGCCATGCACCGGACTCCTCCACCACTTGCCACTCTCGTCCTCTTCCTTGCGCCACCATTGAGGGTCTTGGCATCCAAACCGCATAGCTGGAAGGGGGAGAAACGAGAGATAATGGACTGGGAATTTGAAAAGAGAAGATGTGATGCTGTTGAAGTTGCAGCCATGGTGATTTTTGTTGGCTGCTTTACAGTTTTCTCTATCGAAAAATCTTGTCTAATTTGTGAAGCAGGTTTGTAGCTTCATCTCTTGAATTTTGTTTCGATATACTTTTAGATTGTAAGGCTGGTAATAATTTCTGGTTATCTGGTCCCACTTATCTCCCTCTCAAGTTAAAATTCGCTACGAGCAATGGCGTTTCTTACTTCATTTTTTTATTCAACTTGGCTAACCTGCCAAGAGGATTTATAAACTTAGCCGGCCATGCTTGCAAGATTGTTTCAGGACCAATATTCCCAAATTGAGCTGGGAGCCCTAATCTGATTGACAAGTTTAATCTTACCTATGTGTTAGTGTCCGAATTTTTATGGAACTTTAAATCTTTAGAACATGAAAACTTAATTATTTTATTGTCAAAATTCTCCATGTCAAATGCGGAATATACCTTAATTTATTGGAAATAATTCCTTATTACTGAATCTTGATTCCATATCTAAATCTTGAAACTTGAACTGCAATCTTTTCATGTTTGACTTCTTCACTTTTAATCTTGAATTTTGCTTCTTTTGATTCTTAATTCTTGTCATTGGTTTTGCTTCTTGATCCATATCCTGGATTCTTGAATTCCTTCTTTTTGATTGTTAATTGTAAATTGATTGGATCGTGGGTTTTTTTTTTTTTTTTT
>CAIGRB010045511.1:21730-31937 GCA_903798255.1 Fraxinus quadrangulata
TAGATTACGCTATAATTTGGTGTGAGCTGTTGACAACTTCTAGCGGAGGTATTATGAGAGACCTATTGGAACTTGGGAGGAATTGATAGCCATTATGAGGAATCGATATGCACCTAATCACTATTTTGGGTATATGAGTGATATGCGTGAAAGAGGGTTTTGGAAGGATCCTAGAAGGTGCGATGGAGTTGAGAAGTCAATGGGAGGGGGGTAAAATACCTATTGAGAAGCATGTTAGTAATATTCCCAGGAAACCAACTAGTTTGGATTATAAACTAGAATTTTCGAAGATTCGTGACATGATTAATTCTCAAAATAATCATACCAAGGAGCAAGTGAGAGAAAATAGAGAAAATAGTAAGGTGGCTAAGTGTGATAAAAAAAAAGGAGCCATAGGAGAGAAGAGAAATAGAAAGTAAAAATGGAGAGAGATGATCACACCGGAGTTGAATTCCAGGAGGAGTCCAGAAATAGGGAAGTTGAGATGGAGGATGGTGAATTGAAAAATGCAGTTGATTTTGGGAAATGTGAACTAATTAATGAGTCGGAGCACGAGTAGATTGACACAAAAATTGTAAATATGGTTCATCAAAAGAGTGGGCAAATAATAGAAGAGTGTGTTGAGCAGATGGTTGAAAATATTTTGGAGAATAAAGAGCAGAATTTCATCATTCCGCATGATGTGATGGAGACGATACACTATGAGTAGGAGGACCCATATCTCATTGTTGGGGAAGCTAACAAATTCAACCGTGTTTTGCTTAATTCTTTCTTTCAGGTTGATCATTGTACATGGGAGATCATACAACAACGTTTATGGCTCATTGAATTTGTGCTACAGTACATCCATAATTGCAAAATGGATGGGTACCGTGTATTGATCCTATGCCATGGGAGAAAAAAATTTCCATTTGATCCAGGTGGTGCAGTGATGAGTTGGGTAGCAAGTTGGTTATCACCTACGCGATCACAAGGCACGAATTCGAGGACGAATCTTTTTGAAGAGAGGAGGGATGATATGACCCAGGGCAGGCAATCGCTTGTTTTAGCAATGGAGTTCAAATGGAAGAAGTTGACAAGCCAAATGTCAAGTTTCGTGATGGGGTCGATGGCCGAAACGAGTTAGAGCAACTTGATTCAAGCAAAGGAAGAAGAAAAACCATATTAGTATTTGGCCATTCGGGTTAGTAAGGCATGCCCACGCCTTAAGAAAAGTTCGTTTCAGCATTGTGCATTGTGTAAAAAATTCATTTTTCCAAATTTTCCCCATTTCACTAGGATTCTAATTTATTGCAATCTTTTGTTATTTTAGTAAGTTATTTTTGGTACAATTAGGGTTTTAGGTCTGTCTTATAAATATTTGATTATTATTCATTGTAAGGACTTTTTGACAAATTTATTATTGAGATATATTCGAGTGGCTATTGTGCTTTTCAAATCTTGTTCTTCTTAGAACATTCTGANATTTCACTAGGATTCTAATTTATTGCAATCTTTTGTTATTTTAGTAAGTTATTTCCAGTACAATTAGGGTTTTAGGCTTGTCCTATAAATACTCGGTTATTATTCATTGTAAAAATCTTAAGACTTTTGACATAATGAATTGAGAATTTCTCTTTCCTTGTTCTTGATTGAACATGTATCGAACTTATCAAATATTGTTATATTTGTGACATTCAACTTATCAAAGGATTAGACACCCTTTGTGGTGTTCGCAAATCAAGGTTAATTGATTTTGTAATCAAGAGGTCATTCAAACTTCTTTTTTGTTTGGTTGCTTGGTTCAATAATTTACGGGTCGAGATTCTACCATCTACAACCTGAATTTCGACTTTCTCGACGTTTTCAATTAATTCCGCGATTTTCATGTTGATCCCGCTCCCGGGTAGGAGTCAACTATGGTGGTGGTGGTGTGTTGTGAGTGGAGCGATGTACAGTGGTGGTATGTTTTGAACGTAGTGGTGGATCTGTGGTAGGATTAGAGGCTGATTCGAGGTGTGATTTGGCAGCGTCGGGAAAGTTCGAAACAGTAGCTAGCGGAAAAGCAAAGAAACCGGCAACGGTGTTAGCTGGCAACAAAAATGGAGTTAGGGTTGCAGGAAGTTGAAGATGATGAATAGGGTTTTGAGCTTAATTGGTTGGGTTAATTGGGTATTTTGTAGTAATGGACTGTAGACTGTGAGTTGGGTTAGGTACTGAGTGTAAATGGGTAATTAAGAAGTACTGTAATTGTGCCGACGTGGCGGTGATGGTGACTGGTGGTATGTGTATGGTGTTGCTGGTGCACTGTGGTGATGGAGGTGTTGCAAAAATGGTGACGTGATAGCAGTGGTGACTGGTGGTGGTGATGGTAGTGGTGGCTGTGATATTTTTGTTGGCAATGTATTGGATCTAGTGGTGACGGCGTTGTTGGCGGTAGTGTTATGGTGTTGTTGTGGTGGTGGCGACGATGGCAGGATACTATTTGTGACCAACCATTTGGTTGGTCTGTGACCAAGTATTGGTGGATCGGGATCGGGGATGTGGTATTTTGATGTATATGACCAACTATTTGATTCATTGTGACTAACTACTAAAATGTGACTTTAAAATTCAATAATTTGTGATTAAAAAATAATCAATGATCAATAAATTTGAAAATATGTGACCGATAAATAAAACGTGACCTATAATTTTTTTGATCTGTGACCAATAAAATAAATTGTGATATATAAAATTTTTGATTTGTGACTTCGATTTTTGATTTGTGACCAATTTGTAACAATTAATTGGATAATATGTGACCAAAAAAAAGTTGTGATTCATGAGCATGCATCTGTGACCATAAATTATATAATTGTGATTTTAATATATTAACCTGATTTTTACATTTTAAAACTTAAGGCCTGAATTTTGAATTTGGGAAACTTAAGACCTGATTTGTGAACTCTTTCCTATAATCCGATTCACACTTTATTTAGATGCTAAAAACCAATAACTTTAACTCTTTATTAGCTCACTTTAATTGGGCTTAACCTTAAGATAACATTTATACACAATTAATTACATATATAGCCCCACACGATAAATTAAAACCTAACGATCTTTCACTTGAGCCACATATATTGCCTTATAAATGTGTATAACCTTATGAACTCAAAATTTTTTCTATCATAACCAAAAGCAACTCTGAAAAATCTCGTCCATCAATTATATTAATATATGATCAAAGTTGTCTTCATTACAAGTATTATAACTAAACATTCAATGGACACATATATTAACACGATCAAATGACGTAGATCAAGTGTGAATGTGTTGCATGAAAATTACATGTAATGTGATCCAAATATATCTATTTTCAACTAGTCTTACCTTATTCTTAATGAGATCAAACCAAAAATTTTAATCAGAGTGAAACTGAACTTAATACTTTATTTCTGCAAAATAAATCAAATATCTATAAACATAAAATATGTTTGAATCAGACAACCACCAAATACAAACTCCCACTAAACTGGCATATCATCAAAAGATGCAACACCCATATGAGCGGTATGTTCATGAAAGACCTTGGGTGGTAGTTCTTTATTAAGCGGATCTGCAATTATGGAATTTGTTCTATTATGCTCTATGGAAACCTGACTACTTTGAATTTTTTTCCATAACAACTAGGAATTTTATATATATAAACTTTGACATCATCGAGTTCATGTTGGAATACAAAACTGATATGTCACAGAATAACTTCAGTGAACTTTTAATTCCATTCAAAATATGCAGCCCAATGACGAATTCCGCAGTCATGTGATCAGAATCAGAATATCTAATAATCTCCAATGGTCTGATTTTTTGTGTGTGGTCATGTAATCTTTAATTCTCTCTAGATATCGAATAACCCGCTTGGCTATTTTCTAAATATCTATCCCAGAGTTAATTGAATATCTTTCTAGCATTCCAATAATGAATACTATATCTGAATATGTGCAAACCTAAGCATACATTAAACTCCAAATTGCTGAAGCATAGGAAATTTTCTGTATTTCCTGTTCTTTAAGTTTATCCTGGGGGCATAGATTTGAGACTATACTTGTCTCCCTTAGTTATAGAGGTATAACCTGATTTACATTCATGCATCCAAAATCTCTTAAGAAGTTTATCGTTATATCTCTTTTGTGATAATCCGAAATTACACTGAGGACAACCTTGATACATTTGTATCATTCATACAAAAGAGACGTCACCATGATTTTTTATTTCAAAGTTTTATGACAGAAATCTCTTAGTTTCGTGCAATAAGTCTATATCATTGCAGACAAATAGTATGTCATCAACATACAGTACCAAAAAAATATGCTTACTTCCACTGAACTTGTGTTATACACAATCATCAACCGAATTCATCTCATAACCAAACGAGATAATAATTTGATGAGATTTGTGATACCATGACAGGAAGCCTGCTTAAGCTCATGGATTTCTTTAATTTATAAACCACCAGATGTAACTCAAGATCAAAAAATATCACAAGTGCTATAATAGTCCTAAAATAGTCTTTTGTAAAAATCAGAGAGAGAGAGAGTCTCTTTAAAGTCAATGTCTTCATTTTGAGTAAAACCATTTGCAACAAGACGGGCGTTATATCTCTTCACATCACCTTTTGAATGCCTTTTAATATTAAATATTCATTTACAACCAAAGAGTTTTGCACTTTCAGGTATTGGGATGAGTTCCCAAGCGTCATTGTCACTTATGGACTTTATTTCTTTATTCATGTCATCAATCTACTCTTGAGAATTATTACTTTGCATGGCATGATGAGAGTTGATTGTGTATATGGAATTTTTTAAACTTGTCTTGATTTGAAATTGCTTTTTGAACAAGGTCTGAAGTAAGAATTTGTCCCTAATCCTGATCATTTACAATTGCAACAGAAAAAATATATACATGTTTTTACTCTAAGATAAAATTCTAAATTTTATAACCTTATCTCCTCCTACAAACTCTATATCCTCAAGGAATTGGACATTTCTCGTTTCGAAAATTGACATGATAATGCGGTCTTAAATTTGTAGCCCTTTGACCTTTTAAAGTATCCAATAAATTAGCAACTAACGATTCTGGAGTCCAGTTTATTTTTCGATGGTCTATAAAGCCTTGCCTTAACTTGAAAACCCAAAATGTACAAGTGCTTCAAATTAGGTTTCTTGCATGTCCAAAGCTCAAAAGGGGTTTTGATAGTTGCTTTACTTGAAACTTTATTAAAAATTTAAGCCGCAATCTTTATTGCTTCTTCCTAGAGAGATTCTGGTAAAGTGAAATGATTGATCATACTCCTTACCATTTTCTTAAGTGTTTTATTTCATCTCTCAGTAACACTATTCATGCTAGGGAACACTAACATGGTGTATTGTGGGATGATTCCACATTTTTCTAGAAATTTAACAAAAAGCCTTGAACATGATTCTCTTGATCCGTCATATCTGCACCACCATGGCCAGATTGACTTATTTTATTCTTTTGCCGAATTGATTTTCAACTTCTATCGTATAAGCCTTGAACATGTCCAGTGATTGAAATTTATTATTAATGAGAAACAGGTAGTTATAGTGAGAATAATTGTCTATGACCGTAATACGTGACTATTGATCATTCCAAGAAACTAAATGGAATGGTCCACACATATCCGTATGAATTGGTTTTAAGACGCTCGAAGTTCTATTGGCACCTAATCTCTTTATATTTTTCTATTTTCCCTTAATATAATTAATACAAACATTAAAATCCGCAAAATTAATGGGATCAAAAATTCCTTTTGACACAAGCTCTTCTTTTCTCCTTTGATAGATGTGACCTAATCGATTGTGCCATAATGAGACGAAATTCTTATTGGGTAATTTATGTTTAATACCACGTGAATTCACATGTAAGGTTTCTTTATAAAATGCAACTGTTTTAAGCAAAAATATAGGTTATCATAACCAGATAAAGAACCAGTACCCACAATATTTGAATTAAGAAAAATACTAAATTGACTATTTTCAAATGAATAAGAGTAACCGAATTTGTTCAAAGTAGAAATAAAAACCAAATTTTGTCTAAAAAAGGTACCCAAAATGTTTATTTCAAATTCAAATAATAATAAGTCCTTAATAATAACCCAGAAGTCCTTATAGCCTCAATTTTAACTGATTTGTCATCGCGCCACATAGATGAATCTTTCAACATCAATTGGCGTTGGCAATTCAAGAAACCCCGCATAGACACACTTATATGAGTAGTGACACTAGAATTTATCAACCAAAAGTATTTTGATATTGAAACTAAATAACCTCAAAACAAACCAAAGTAGTAGTGTACATTTCTTTAAACAACAAACGTGGTATTTAGTACAGTCTCTCTCTATATGTCCTAATTGTTTTTACAAAAGTAACAACAAGATAATTTATCCTTTTTCAGGATTTTAACATTTCTTTTGAATTGAACTAGATACAACTTCGTTATTCTTTAACTTATCTTTAGAGGTATTTGTCAAATAAGTACTTTTAGTTCTCTCCTGTTTTAGCCTTTCTTCTTCTTGCACACAATATGAAATGAGCTCATTAAGAATCTACACCTCCCTTTTGACAATCGTAACTGACCTTAAATTAACTAAATTGTGTAAGGAGATAAATCAAAACCAAATGCACGAGTAAGTCATCAAACAACTCAAACTTCAATGCCTTTAGTTTTGAAGCAGGATGAGACATATCCATGATGTACTCCCTTGTTTTTCTTTAGCTTTATACTTTAGTAAAATCAAGTTTGCCAAAAGCATATTAGTTTTAGCCTTTTTGCCTTTTGCGAAGCGTTTTTCAATTTTTTTAGAAATTCCTTGACAATAGTTACCTTTTCGGACACAACACCCCTGGATGTCGCTGGAATTTCACGCTTCATGATCACAAGACTTGTTTGGTTTGAACAATCTCACTTATCCGAGTCCCGTTTTATTAGCGGAACTCTTATCTGTAAGAGTAGTCGGTTGTTCAGTCCTTAACACAAGGTCTAGATTCATGCCGCCAAGAATGATACAAACATTTTCTTTCAAGCCTTAAACTTTGGTTCAAACACATGAATTGAATTAATATTGGCAGCTATTGCAGAAGTGGATGGATTAACTTAATAGAGAATTTAAAGATAATTAACATGTTCACATGAGAATCCATTTTGAGCAATCAATAAATTCAAATAATGGTGAGCTCCATCACAAGAGGCCGGTCACAACTTTGACATTTAGTCTTTGAACATAAATATCAACTTGTAAGTGTTATTCTTAGTATAGTAATCAAATATTGTCAGTAAACCATGTCAAATATTAAGTTTATCTTTGGACTGACTCAATGTTCACATAAAAATAAACTCTATAAGTGTCACCTATTTATTATCACAAGTATGCAAAAAATTTGACCAGATATTGACATTTCATTGAGCCGGTGAGTATACATGAATTACGTATACACAACCTTCCTAATTTTTCAAATAATTTAGTTTAGACAATAGATGTTACTTTGGTAACATGTTATTTCAATATCCTAATATTCCAAATAAATTAATCTAGGTAAGAGATGTTACTTTGGTAACATGTTGGTTCAGTTAATTTATTTTAGAAAATTAGTAATCCAAAATAAACTTTAAGTACCAAGATTTGAAATTTATTTGCTCCTTTACCCTTTTAAATTTTATTTTTCTCTTTTCTTTTAACAAAAAAAAAAAATCTCTAGTAAAACAGCGTTGCTTGGGTACTGCCCAGACAGCGACTGAGAGTCGCAACGCAGTCCCATATTATCGTAATGTAGTGTCGTAACACCCAAACGCGGTGCTACAACGCTACGGCAATGCTGTAAGTTCGAAGATTTGCCAAAAATTCCAAAATTTTGAAATCTAAGGCTTGAAATTCTCATATCAAATTTTATAAAATCAAATTATGAATTTCAATGCTAAAAAATTTCCAAAATCTAAAAATTTTGAAATTTAGGGCTGAAACTCACATACCAAAATTGAAGAATCCAAAGCATGAAATTCAACCAAAAAAATTCTCTCTTTAGTCTCAATGATTTAACATGGAGTTGGTTTTGATATTTCTTGTCAGAATTTTTATGAAAATTTAAATCTTGAGAACGTGAAAACTTAATTATTTTATTGTCAAAATCTTTCATGTCAAATTACCAAAGAAATTATTAAATGCGGAACATATTTTAATTCATTGGGAATGATTCCTTATTATTGAATATTGATTTCGAATCTTAAATCTTGAAGCTTGAACTGCAATTTTTTCTTGTTTGGCTTCTTCACTTTTAATCTTGAATTTTGCCTCTTTTTGGTTCTTTAATTCTTATCCCTAGTTTTGCTTCTTGATTTTTGAATTCCTTCTTCTAGATTGTTAATTGTAAATTACATGTTCTTGATTGTGGATTTTTTTATCTTTCTTTTCAATATGTTTTCTCTTTTAATTCTTGTGTTGATAAAATGATACAAAAAATGAGAAATTATGTATGAACTATGGACCATAACTGTATTTATATTTCCATATATATATTCGATCAATCGTCAAATACAATCCCAATGGATCTAGTCTTTACACATATAATTCAGCCTACACTTTGTTTAGTGTCCAAAGCCCATAACTTTACTTTTTTATTAGATCACTTTAATTTGGCTTAACCTTAAGATAGTCTTTTATACACAATTAACATATGTATGCCCACATGACAAATTAAAACCCAACATTTAGCACTTAAATCTTCTATTATTATCATTGTTTTGCAATTTTACTTTATCTCATCTTCTCGTCCCTAAGGTCAATAGAATTCAATCACCTCTTTGTCCACCTTTATGGTACAAGCACACCAAAACAACATTAGAATGTAAGATTGTAGCTCCAATGGGAGGTATAGAGATCTTATGAACCCAGATGATCAAGTCAAATGATAAAATTTGGGTGTACTAAGACAGGTTGAGAGTTTTGGATAAAATATTAGATTTCATGTACCTTAACTTTGCTGATGCATTTATGGCGTTCGAGGTGCATAAGGCTTTCTAACCTCTTGGACGGGCTTTTCCTCTCCATATGTCGACAATGAGGGTGACTGACTCATCATTGTCACATACCTCGCTGCACTTATCCAAAGTAGGTGATTGATGAAGCTCACTTCCACTTACGATTTTGTAGACTTAACTATAATAGCAATTGTAAGAGAGCGTTGATTGCTTCTTCATGGTTTGTCCCATCCAATCATTCATATTTTATTGTTGAGATCGCTTACAGAGTATGTGTTTACTCTTGGAGGTTGTGCTATCAGCTGTAAAGCTACTTTATAAAATACAATAGCCTTGTCTACAACAGAGGCGGATTACATGGCCATTACAAAGGCATGTAAGGAGGCTATGTGGCTGAGATGATTGATTGGTGAAATCAGTGGTCTTGCAAATATCTACAGTATTCTATGATAGTGAGAGTGTAATTTTCTTGACTAAGGATCAGATATTTTACGAGAGGACTAAGCATATTGATGTGAGGTATCATTTTGTGTGTGATGTGATTGCTCGTGGTGATATTGTAGTGAGCAAGGTTAATGCCAAGGATAATTCTGCTGATATGATGATAAAACCACTTCTCATTTCTAAGTTTGAGCATTGTTTGAACTTAGTTGGTGTTTGTCATTGATTTAGTCCATTGTGACATATTTGGAAGATGAGAAATGGTGTTTACTTGAAGATATGTTTTAATTCATTGTAATAGAATTTGGCTCAAAGTGTAGATTTGTTATAGTGTGATCCAAATTTCATGTGATTTGATATTGTGTTATTTGGATTCCATGTGATTTAGGATTTGATTGATTGGAGGAAATTTAAAGTACTTGGGTTTTTTAGAGTTCTAAATTGTGGAGATCAAATTTCAATAATAATTAGGAGTTTGACTTGGGAAATGACTCTTGGATGGCTAAAGGCATGTTTTGGAACATCAAATCCGAAAGACGAGCTCCACAACGCCAAGAAGAAAAAGGAGGACAGAGATTCGGCACCGTGACGCCAGACAGGGGGTGCCGCGGCCCCGGGTGTCACGCAGTGAGAATGTTTATCTCCCCATTCGGCACGGTAAGCAAGCTAACAACTAGGCGATAGATCTATTATACCAAAGAGTGCACTAATGATGTGATTATATGCCGGTATTCTACCAAACATCCTCCAC
>CAIGRB010045536.1:3181-24982 GCA_903798255.1 Fraxinus quadrangulata
TTCATATGATTCTTTGACATACTCGAACAATATCGTATTAGCAATCCTTGGAAAAAGCAACATTCAATATCATCAAAATATGATTGTCCTCATATAAGGCACTATGACGACCTCAAGTCAAATGATCAATTCCACTATCAAACGTTAGAGATTAACCATTAACACTCGAATAGTTGTCCATATGGAATCTGCCCAACGGGTCTCCAATATTTTGTTCTAAACAAAATATTCACGTGTTCATTTAAGTGTCAACACACTTTAGTTTGTAAGATCAACTATTTACTTTACAAGTAAGAAATACCACACGTAATGGTCTATCCATAATAACAATATTTTTATCTCTTTATTACTTACGATCACGGATGATTTAAGATTCGATCATATATAATTTGTATCTTACAATCACAACTCATTATGATTAATAAATTACTAAAACTTAAATTTACGGATTCTATTATTTAATTTATTAGAACATTAATTCAATTAAATAATAGATGTTGTCATAAATATGCATTAATTATATATTAAAAGTGTTTATATCCAAAGTTGATTAAATATAGAACTTAACACTCACATATATATAAGATTGATCTCTTGAGCACCAGCGACATGCACGCTAATTATTAACAAATATAATATTTTTATGTCACGTGTGCTTAGCAATATATAGGGCCGCTAATGTTATGGAGACAAGTCTCGTATTCTCATACAGAACGACAAAACGTTACAAATAAGCTTACTATTGGGATCTTTTGGGTTAATACAAAGTAGACAAATTATTATTCATGGTAAAACAAATGTCCGTCTGTCTTATGTAAGGATAATAACGAACAACATTTTTTGGCTGATTTTGTTTTGAATGTTTGTTGAATACACAAATTTGGCACATTCGCATTTACGCGACAGATTGTTGAATAATTGTTCATATTTTTCCTGGAATTCTTCGTCAACCTGAAGGGGTTAATTAGGCCGAATTTGGCTTCTTTTTGCAGTTTAATTTGTCTTCATGCTGTATTTTTTGTAAGCACAATGAAATGGGTAGGTTCTGTTTCAACTTCTTCTGACGGTCTAACCTAGGGAATAAGACCTTATAGTACCCCATATATCTTTCTAATTTTATTTATTTTTTAATATTGTTCAAATGTTTTCTCATGATATATTTTTTATTTCTTAAAATTTTTTTCCAGGTGAAAGGAAACCTAAGACAAGTTTAATTCTATATTATTTTGAAATCGGAAGAGAAAAGTTTTAAGTTTTAATTGGAAGATATAGTTTTATAGATATATTTGTTGTTCAATATCGACGAGAATAATAATATAACAAATCATTCAGAATATTAAGGAGAGTAAGTAAATATAAATATATGAACAAAGTAAAATGAGGTATGCATGTAGCAAATATCTTTAAGATCGATTTTGCGACCATGCACATGTACTCACGCATAATGGATACACCACATTTTCAAGACTAAAATGGTAAATACTTACCTGGACAAGGCAAACCAATAATTGATCGTATTGTTCTACATTGGAATGATCACGAACACGATACTTTGGACATCTTCGAAATATTTAGAATTAATAAAGCCAGAATTTTTATGTAGAAGTTGAATAGCAAAATTGTATGCAGGAAGGTCTGTATAGATTTTTATGAGACTTTTTTTAATTGTCACAACTTTTAATATGAATCAATCTGGATCATTGTATCGCAGTACTCAGTACTGAAATGTGATTCGAATGTACAATCCCACCCTTTTGTGATAGTCTATAACCCTTTGACATACTCTCATGCAGTGGCGGACCATCACAAAAATTTAGCACGAACGGATCGAATGTTAATTGTTAACCATTGACCGTCGACAATGAGCGATATTATTTATTAATATTTAATTAAATAAGGTGGAAATTAGGTGGAAAACCCCATTTTTTATGAAAAATATTGGCAATCACACGTACCCTTAGAGTTACTGGGTATCCATTTATAAAAATTCTACACATGTGAGACTTTGAAGATAAAATGAATCATACATGCATTTAAAGTGTTGTTAAAGACAAACAAATAAATAAATTCTTTAAAAGTTTAAGTTTTTAATCGGGGTAGTTAAATAAGACTCTTCTCATGTTAAACTCAACGTTTCAAGAAACATCATAATTAACATAATCAATGTTCAAACTGAATATGTTTAAGCATGATTGAACAAGAAAAATCAAAAGTAGCTATAACAATAAAGTTAAGATAAGATCATTGCATTGGCAAAACTTGATTCCATAATGGTGTGTGTGTGATGCAGTGAAATATGTACCAATGCTTGTAACTCAAAAACGTACTTATGAGCACATTTTTCTGAAAACCGATTATACCTTGGGGGGAGAAGGGTAGTTGAGCTTCCCTTGTGCCCTCACATTCTCAACCCCACCAGGGCTGTGGCTACCGTCGGCAGCTGTTGATCTGGGGTGGAGAAACCTCTCGAAAATTGCCATATCTAGGAACATAGAGATGAAAATGGCAGTGGCAACAAATCCCAACAACACTGCATTCACAGAATTGTCAAAGCTACTAAAATGATCCTCACTCTCCACACTACCGCTCACTGTTGGTGCCATACTTGGCGCTGAATCTGATGTTTCAACTGTATTTATAATACTAGCCCTTCCCATTAAGCAAAACTTCATAAAAACACTATATTTTTACTGTTTATTTTTCATCAGATCAAAATGAACAAATAGTTAAAAACCCAGATGTTGTTCTCATAGAATTGCAGTTTTATCTTTCTTGGTGCCAATAGTGACTCCGGTGGATCCAGAACGGGTGACCACGCCCCCTAGTCGGGTGCTGGGTCCGCCCCTACTCTCACGTATTTAATCGATTGTGTCCACATCTAATCAAAATATTTCATCCATGCCTTGTCATCATCGCTCGTGTACTTATGGGAGGTGGGGGAGGGGGAGTTTGATTGAAATATCGTGTTTTGAAACCGCACTTTCAATCATGTAGCATGACTTTGACTATGTGGCCTAAACTAATGTTCAAAATTTTCCACGTGTCAACGAAAGAAAAATTTCTTTTCAACTGTTGGAATACGTTTCCATAGTTCTTTAGCAACGTGCACCTATACGTTGCAACATTCGGTATTGTCATAGAGTAAACGGATAAGTAACAGGCAATGCACATTGCTACAGACTTCAAATGCACGTAGTCTTTACTTTTTTTCATAGTCCACACTTTTTCTTTTTCTTCTTTTGCAATGTTCATCACATGCTGTCTTCACCTTTTTTTTTTTTTGCAACATTCGATGAATGTTTTCTTTAGGTTTTTTGCTACATTCATTTTCATGTTGTCTTTAGATTTTTTGTAACGTTCATTTGCATGTTGTCTTTACATTCTTCTTTACTTTTTGCAATGTTCATTTTCACGTTGTCTTTACATTCTTCTTTACTTTTTTGCAATATTCACTACATCCTTTTTTCCTTTTTGCAATGTTCAAGTGTACGTTGTCTTTACTTTTATCTTTATTTTTTTTTTTGCAATGTTCATTTGCACGTTGTCTTTACTTTCTTTCGTCTTTACTTTTTTGCAATGGTTTAAGTGCATTAATCGGGCATCTTTTCTTATTCAATTATATGTTAATTGAACGAATGTCTACTTAATTTGTACAAGTTATGTTAATTGTAGAAAAAATCCCAACTTTGATACAATTAGTGTGCAAAAGAGCTATTTGAAACTTAATTGAAGTTTATTCCAAGCAATGGATGATTATTCAGATTGTAAGTGATCAATTGAAAGTATTAATGGAGCATTCAGTAAAAAAATTATAAGTTCAGGAGTTAGATTTGACATTTGAAAGTTTGGGGAATAAATTGTAAATTTAAAAACTTGCATCGAGTCAATTGTTAATGATTTTGGGATGAAGATGACTCAATTGCAAAAATTAGAAGATGAAGAACTAAAATTGCATAAGAAAATGAGTCCAATTGAAAAAGAGAATTATTTCATTTTTCTACTCAAACTATTTGTGGAAATCAATTTAAACAAGGATTTTGACATAAATCTTATTCTATAATACACGTATTAGTCCAATGAATGAAGGAAGCTTGGGGGTTGGGTTTCATTATACACATACATCAAGTCAAGGTTTGGAGAACTCAATGTACACATAATATACAAGCAAATGGGCCTTTTGGACACAAAAGTAATATCAATTACAAGAAAAAAGAGTTCAGAGGGAGGGAAAATCAAAAAATCAATCAGGAAGTTAAAGTTTCAAGGTTATTACAAAAAGAATGCAGAATCTTGGTGCAAAATCTTCAATTTTCACTTTTTCCTTTTCGATGATGTAATGTAATTCCTTCTTGTTTTATTCTTCTCCCATGATGTGTATTTAATTAATTAGTTAGGATGGGCGATTTTAACCTTGTTTTAAATCTTAATTTTCATTAAAAGTTTAAAATTTCCCATTGATGTTGTGAATTATTTTACATCCATTCTTAATGTCTTTGATTAATTGGACACTGATTTATTGATTTGTGAGGAATAATTATGTCGATAGGCGTATATATGTTTATATCACTTATTAAAAATCTATAATTTGGATAAAAAGGATAGAGGTACACTTTTATGGTTGTCGTGGTCGTTAAATGATTTTTTTAGTAATAGAATGCTCTTGATTAAGACTTATTTTGATTCACATTGAGGTATAGTAGTAGGTTGACTTAATTGGATAAAATTGGTTTGAACTCGAGACATGTAAATCAATTAATTTAGAAGAATTCAACGAGGTACACGTAATTAATTGTTATAAAAAATTGGTGATTGAGATTAAAGGAATAACTATGGTGACTCTTGAATCCTAACACGTAAACCGTCATTATAAACCCACTTTTTTGTTGTTTTGTAGATTTATAATATTTAGCATAAAAATTAATTCTACTTTTATTTGTTTCAATCGAATTGGAGTTAGGAATAGTTGAACCAATGGTTAGATAGTAGTCTTTCTAGGAACAATAATTTGGACTTTTAGATCCACTTTATTATTTCTTATGATTCGTACACTCGCGAGATATAAAGTCAGCGATAAGTTTTTTGACGATGTTGTAAGGGAATATTTTTTTAATATTGATTTAAATTATTTCTTGAGTTTATTTTTTTTGCTTTTTCGATTGATCTACTTTTTTTCTATATTTCATTGATAAGAAACGAAAAGAAGCAAGAGAGCAGTAAAAATATGAAATGGTTGATCTTAACTTGGATGACAGTGATATGCTTGTAGGAGATGTATCTCTATGACTCGATATAATCCATCTGTCGGATTTGATGAAGGAGACTTGTCAGTGAGATTTTATTCGGTAGATTGTTGAGGAGAGGAAACCGACTTGTAAATATTATAGGGCGTTGCATTATACTAAAAATTATTTGTTATTCGCCACTCTAGAGGAAAAGAAGAAAGCTTTAGAGTATCTTTCTAGTACAGTTCATATGAAGAAGATGATGATGACATTAACATGATTGTGGGAGATAACTTTGCCATGCAAAATTATAAAAGAAGTGAAGCTCGAATAATTTCGAATGAGCCAAGTAACTTGTAATAGATGATCACTTTGTCAATCAACCCGAAAAATTAATAACTAAAGAAAAAGAACATGTAAAAATGAAGGAATTAATCATGACGAAACCAAATAAATCAGTGGCATTCAAAGGAGATGGAATTAGTATGAAAATCAAACTTCATTGATTTTGTGATTAAGTTCGATGAGGAGATTGAAGTATTTTTAGGTAAATTCGAATCTAATAATTTAGTGCTATATTCAAGAGGGCAAAGTAAAATTTTGGAGGACATATGAAATATGATGCAAACATAGTCTATGCAAGTTAAGCAAGACCTCCAAAGCACTATTCAAATTGCCATGAAACATCATTACTCAAAGTTGAGCTTGAAACTATAAATTAAGAACTAATGAAAGGCAACACATCTTTCTAACCCTTAACTTTGTTAATTTTATGTTAATGAATTGCATATAGAAAATAGAATTGAATAATACCCTTAAAATCAATTTTTTAATAAATATTAATAAAATAGATTAAATGTACGGTTGAAGAATTGTGGGTCCCATAAAATGTGTGGTTAAAATTATTTGTTAACTTTGATTTAAATTAAAATTTTAATTTTAATTCTATCAAACATGAGCTAAAACTAAAATTAAAAAAAAAATCCTAAAAAAAATATATTTTTACTTTTTCTTTCTTCTTTCTAGGTGACAATTAAGTTATGCACGCCATTCCAAATTAAATTAACCTAAACTCACATGTGATTATATTGATTTGTAGTTATTTTTCCCTTTTCGTTTCAAGTATGATGGTAATATTCTGCAAAAGAGCAAGGAAATGACAGTATAAAAGATCAAGTGCTAAAAAAGAAGTATCATATATAGGCGTGTATTCATAACCATTCTTTAAGCCTATTTTTGTGCACACATTGAGCACAATTTGTATTCTAAGTTTCTGGTTGTAGATTGTTTAGATATGTATATTTATTTGTTAGTGGATATGTTTAAAAATATATATTGGAAAATTGGAAAAAAAATTAACTTTTAATTTTTATTTTACGTGTGTTTGTGTGAATTAAATAGTCTTTTCGGTTAATTGACGAGTACTTGGAATTATTTATGATGCATAAATTATGACTGTGGGATGTAATTTTTTGATAATTTGATACTTATTCATGTTAGATCTTATTATATCGAGCACAATAATCATAATGATTATCATTTATTTTGGACCAGTTACATTGATACAATATGTTTAATGAGCTTATGTCTTTATAAATCAAAATCATAATATTACAGCACACATATTGAAACAGTAGTTTGGAGTGATGTTGGGAGCTATTTATATAAGTGAAATATTTTTGGCCAACAAATAGAACCTAGGTAATAATTATATACTAGGGTCTTGATTCCAATTACTTATCCAAAAGAATAAAAGGCATCGTATTAATCGTGGAATGTAGGAAAAAGTTACACAAATTGTTTTGTGAAGTTAGCCATGATTAATTCGCCGATGTACATCACCAATGTTTAGGAGACGATCTACAGGACAAGAATGTTGCTGCAACAAAGATTGAATAATACCTATGATAATCAAATAAAAGATCCCAAAATAGAAGAGGGGATGACACTGGAAAATAAAAAAATAAAAGAAAAACACACAAAAGTATGTTGATACAGTTGCAAAACAATTATAGGTGTTGTTTCTGCACTACAAAGCCTTGGATACTAAATTTGGAATTGAGACTTCTATAAGTTTGGAGATTGAGACATTCAAATTTAGGAAAATTATTATGTATTGAGATAATGACTTTTATTGGTGAAACCCCATCAAACATGAGCGTGAAAGAAAAGAGTGTTGTGTAATCAACCTTTGAATAAACATCTGAGTATGTGATTGAAAAATAAAACAAAGTTTGGAAGTGTTCATCCGATAAGAGAGTAACGAAATATTTGATTATTAAGGGTCCAAAAATAATCAACTTAAAAAGTTTATGATGATTAGATTGACTATGGACACACATACATCGATCACACATAGAATAAGTAAGAAAATTAGTTTTAGTTACATTTCTTATAAAATGTGTATAAATTATAAAATGATTTCAATACTTGATGCGAGTTTCGCAAAGTTATCTAATGTACTTATATTTTTGTTTATTTGCTTGTGTGTTTAATAAATAGTTATGCGTGGGATGAACAAGAGTTTAAGTTTAGAATATTTGTTAAGTGCATTTTTTCACTTATTCGAACTCTTATTCAATTATATATAAATTGAACCTTGATACAATTGATGTAAAAAAATGCTATTTAGAGCTTCATTGGAGTAGATTCAGAGTGATCAATTGGAAGTATTGGTGGAGCGTTTGATAAAAATTCTTAAGTTCGGGAGTTAAATTCAACATTTAGAATATTGAATTGCAAACTTCTAAATCTTATATCAGGTCAATTGTTAATGATTTTGAGATGAAGATGGCTTAATTGCAAATATTAAAAGATGGATGACTAAAATTGTATGAGAAAGAGAGTCCGATTGAAAAAGAGAATCGTTTTCTTTTTCTACTCAAACTCTTTGTGTAAACCAATTTGAACAAAAAATTTGACATAAATCTTGTTCTATAAATACATACCTTAGTCCAACCATTGAAGGAGCTTGTGGGATTTTATTATACACATATATTCAAGCCAAGACTTGAGGGATTCATTGTACATATATTATACAAGTCAAAGAGGCCTCTGGACATAAAAGTCATATCAATTACAAGAAAAAGAGCTCAAAAGGGAGGTAAAATCCAGAAATCAATTAAGAGCTAGGGTTTCGAGGTTTTTACAAGAACAATGTGAAATCTTGGTATAAGATCTTTAATTTTTCCTCGTTTTATTTTAAAATCAGGTGATATACTGTAGTTCCTTCTTGTTTTATTCTTCTCCTATGATCTTTAATTAATTAGTTAGCTAGGATGAACAATTTTAACCAAATTCTAAATCTTAATTTTAATTAAAAAGTTTTAAATCTCCAATTGATATTATAATATATTTTTTCATCTTTTCTTAATACTTTGGATTAATTGACCACTAATTTATGTGGATTATTTGTTTATACCACAAAGTAAAAAAACTGCAATTTGAATAAAAGGGTAGAGAAACACTTTCATGATTGTCACGGTCATTAAATGAATTTTTCGTGATTGAATACTCTTGATTAAAGTTTATTTGAATTCATATAAAGATATGGTATGTTGACTTAATTGAGTAAGATTACCTTGAACTCTAGAGAGGTAAATCAATTAATTTAGAAGAATTCGATTTGGTGTATGTAATCGATTGTTATAAAATTGGTGATTGAAATTAAGGGGATAGCTATGGTATCTCATGAATCCTAACACTTAAATCATCATTAAAAATTCACTTTTTAGTTTTTTTGTTGATTTATAATATTTAAGATTAAAATTAATACTGTTTCTATTTATTTTTAATCAAATTGAAGTTATAAATAGTTAAACCAATGGTTAAATAGTTGTCCTCACGGGAACGATAATCCGTTCTCTTAGATTCATTTTATTACTTGTTATGATTCGTATACTTGCAGGATATATAATCAACAACAGCAACGTTCCACCATACTATCTTCTTGATACTTTTACATTTTTGCGTCGATCTTCTGCCTGTTGTCTTTTCTTTGTACGTTGTCTATTCGTTTTAAATTTTTTTTTACAACAATTTATGCATGTTATCTTTGTCAACATTTAACATACCTTTTGAATAACATGTACATTCCTTATAAACTATTTTTTTGTGGGCAGCATGTAACTGAAAATAACACTTCATATAAAAAATAATTCTTGAATCCATACACAGTAAACATATAGAACACGTATCCTGTAATGAGTTATGGACACTGATTTACGTAATCATGTTTTCTTTCTTCACTGCATTTCCTAGAGTTGCTGCCTTTGGTGCATTCCTTGAATTTAAGCATAATTTGCCGCTGCAACATCTGTACATCACTGAACTTATATCGTTGGAATGATAACATTGTTGTATTCCAGCAAAGCCTAGTGAGATATAATTCAAACAAAAAGGTTTGAACTTATTGGCAGCTTCATTCCTCAGAAAACTTGACCCATATAACAATGACACAAGATCTCATATTTGATACATATGTGAACTATAACATAGGTATAGTTCATGCAGGCTTAATACTGAGTAACAGCTTAATCAATACGTTCTTATCCCAGTACACCCATGGGCGGACACAGACTTTTCATGTTTGGGGGCACAATCAAACTTTCAAAAAGTGAGGAAAAAATTAAAGTAAGAGATATTTTATTACAACTGTTCTCTACGTGTTCTCATATTTTGATAACGTTCCATAATTATATTATTTTCAATCTTGTCAAATACATATTTCTCAATATATGCAATCAAACTATCATTCGACTATTGATCTCCGATTCGATTGTGCAGACAATTTTTGATACAAGTCATCGCAGAAAATGATTTCTCGACTTTAGCAGTAGCCACGGGAAGAACTAATGCTAATGTCACAAGCTTGTAGACTAATGGATACACTTCATTTTTATTTCACGCAACCAACTTTTGTGCAAGATCACTAATGCCCTGTAATCCTTCAAAATTTTCGGATGTCCGCATGTTAAGAACATATGTATCTCATTGATCATCAAGTTCTGAGATATTAGCTGTGTCAAAATCAACTGGATAATACTGACATAGTCGAATCACTTTATTCTTCTCAAAAGCATCGAATGAGTTATTTGGAGACAAACACGCAACACAAAGGAGCAAGTCACTATTTATCTCAGAAAAACGATCATTCAGCTCCTAAAGTTGTATATCAATGATAGCATAAAATATTTCAACAATAATGATGCAAATTTGTCAATATCTCACGCCGTGAACGACCTAGAGTTATGAACATATCATCTATATTGGGAACATTGATCTCGTGAGCTTCACTAAAAAAACAAACAATTCCAAAGAAAGAATCACATCCATCATCCCTCATCATTTGGAGTTGTGCTTTACATAATTGCACTAATCTCATGGTATTGACAATATCTTGATCTTTTCATTGCAATGCTTTCGACAATTCATTTGAAATCTCCAAAAAAAATTCATGAGATGTAGATTAAACGACCTTAATCTCAGCATTATGATCACACAACCAATGCAATAGTTCAAAAGAGTTTCCTCGGTTGTTTTAATCTTCAGATTCATCATGTCCACGAAATGTCATACCTTGTCGTACAAGAAATCAAACATAATCAATTGACGCATTCAATCGAATTCTATAATCTGTTCGAGCTTGATGTGATTGCTTAACGATTCATATTTCACTTGAGCCTGATTATGTGCACTACTTGAAGTCCCAACATGTTTTCTAAGACATTTTTTCTTTTTCCAATTTAAGAATCCATCGTTACGAAAGGAACCACCACTCAAACATCAACATCAACATTTATTTTATCACTTTTGTCTCGAACATTCCTTTCAACATCAACATTCATAGATTTATGTTTGAAGTATTTGTCCATAACTGATACACATAAAAAAATCAATCACATTAGATAAGAAAGTTTCAGTCTTCCTAAATCAATTAATTAACAAGTTCACAATTGTCTTCTCAATAAATGGTTTCAGTTTAGGTTCTCAATCACAATTCACAGTCACACAAATTAGAAATCTTTATCAATTTCCTGTTCCATCAAAACCCCTAAATCCCTAATTAGAAATCCCTATCAATTTCCAAAATCCCTAAATCAGAAATCACAGACACAATTAGCAAGTTCACAGTCACACAAATTAGAAATCTCTATCAGTTTCATCAAAATCTATAAAGCCCTAAAAGCCCTAATTAGAAATCCCTTTCAATTTCCAAAAATCCCTAATTCAAAAAACACAAACACGGTCACACATTACTTTCATAATTTCATTGAGAGAGGAAACTCGGAACTTACCTCATAGTCACAGACTCACAGGAGTAGCTGCAGGGTGACGAGAGTTGGAACTTGGAATGGGCGGAGCTCGAAAGTCTGGGACTCTGGGACTACGGACGGGAGACGAGAGAGAAAAAGCAGAGGAGAAATGAGAGAGGTTTGGATTTTGTGGTGGACTAGTGAAGTGGTGGTGTCTCTAAGCGGAGTAGTCCTCGGAGATGGCAGACGGGACTCACGGAAGAGAAAGAAAGGCGCAGGCGGGCTGGAGCTGGAGAGTGGAGAAATGAGAGAGTTTCTGATTTTTTTTTTTTATATTAAAAAAACCTTTAAAATCTGTACATTGCACAACTATCTTATGATGCATGTTATGCCAAATAGTATCTAATAACTGATGGCACATAGCATGCACCCACTACAATATAGTATCCCAAAATCGATGGTGTTAGGAATTTGAGAAGGAGGCGATATGGCACGATATGAAGTATAGATCGCACAATTGATAATCAAGAACGAGATGTAAAAAAACAAAAAGAAGAAATTGGCAAAGGAACCGAGTATTTTATTAACTAACAGAGAGAAAAATACAACTTCTGTAATGCAAGATCTAATAAAATGAATGATGAGTCTACTATTTGTAAGAGACGTGTCCAAACCCTAAAATAAACCTAAAATATGGAAACTATGTCAAAAATCGCATAGAATCGAAAAATAAGGAAAAAGATCCGCGGGTCGGTCGCTCAAGCGAAGCTCGAATAAGAAGCGGCAAGAGCCATCGCTCCAACGGCAGCTCAGCGACAAGCAAGCGACAACCTCCCTATTCCAAATTTGCTCCTCTCACTCGAGTGTTAAGAGAGCGTCCATCCAGTGCCGTCAATCGTCCTTTTTTCCTTCTTCGACCCTATTTTGACATTTTCAAACCCAATACTCCAAACAAGGAACCCTAGACCCAATTTGAACTGGATTTGGGTCACAAAACCCAACAATCTCTACCTTGACACAAATTTCGGTACAACGAACGAAACTCCAAAATTTTTCTATCTCGAAAAATAAGTCTGATTAAAACGAAACACTCTGAACTCTTCAATTTGAACCAAAACACTCCAACACTCGAAAATACCATATCCAAATACGAATACAAGTGAACCTAACCCACATGTTCCAAAAATTCAGAACGAATTCAAAATTTACCAAACAGGGTTGAACACCCTGTAGCAGAATCACAACTAAATGCTTTAACTGAAGGCCCCTGGCTAAACTCGTTACCTTCAACAACTCCAAAAGCATGCACATTCAGATTAGCATCCCCGTACATATTTCCAATGGATATCTTCCTAGCCGTTGAATATAATGGAACCGTAGACTGTGGTGGCAAAGCGAAATTACCTATATCCCCCAAACTCAATAGAGTAGTATTCTCCAAAATATACCTAGATCCAACTCCCAACGATACTATACCAAATGGTATATCTACCACGGTACCAAACTTGTGTTGATATTTCTTCACTGATTCTGCCCGCCCTTGTAAGATGTATAACTAGAGCTTTCTTCGTCCCTCCAATACAGCACAGCCATCCTTCTGGACTTCAAGACTCCACCTGCACCAGAGAACGTGTACCCTTTCAAATCCAGGATACTCAACGAGGTGATATTCTTCTTCAAGTCTGGAATATGTCAAACTTGGTCAAGTGTTCTCATTGTTCCATCCACCAACTTCAATCTGACTTTCCCAATACCAACTACCCGACGAGATTCGTTGTTTCCTAAACAACGGCCCCTTACATCACTGTTTCATATGATTCAAACAAATCCCTATTGGGACTCATATGAAACACACAAGATGTATCCAAAATCCACTTCTCGTGAGGCTTGGATTCCACATCAGAAATAGTCAAAAGATCTCTATCACTTACATAGTTCTCTGCGATGTCTGCTTCACCTGAAGTCTCTGATTGCCTTCCACGATTTACAGCTGAATTACCCTTACCCTGCAACTTCTCGTAATCTTATTGATGTGTCCTTTCTTCTTGTAGTAATAGCAGACCCTATTGCTGAAATCTACTATCGACTTGCCCATTCGTCGATCACCACAAACCACAAGAACTTCATCACCTCTCGAACCAGTTCCAACAAGATACTTCAGCTTCTCCTTTGAGAACAAAGCATCATATGCTTCTTCAATGGTGATTGTGTCATGACTATACAGAATCGTGTCCCATAACGACGAAAATGAACCAGGCAGCGAGCACAACAAGATTAAGGCCAAATCATCTTCATCATATTTTACCTCTAACGTCTCCAGATCAACAACAATCTCCTTAAATAGAGCCAGATGATCTTCTAGTAATCCACTTTCTACCATGCGATAAGAATAAAGCCTCTGCTTCAAATGTAATTTGTTGATCAAACTTTTGGTCATACACAATTGCTCCAGTTTCAACCACAATGCAGCTATTGTTTTCTCCTTCAAGACGTCTTGAAAAATATTGTTAGTTAGATGAAGATGAATCTGTGAAAGTGATTTTCGATCATTTCATTGCTTCTCCTCTATTGTCCAAGTTGGCATCTTATCAAATCCCAACAAAAGTATCATCCAAATTCATCTGCGCCAATATAGCTCTTATCTTCATTTGCCATAAAGAAAATCTTGTACTGCGATCCAACAGTGGAATATCATACTTCATGGTAGCCATCGATAATAAAAATCTCGAACGAATCTAATCCTCGCTCTACGGAACTGCTAAACCTTAGCTCTGATACCACTTGTTAGGAATTTGAGGATGAGGCGATATGGCGCAATATGAAGTATAGATCACACAATTGATAATTAAGAACAATATGTAAAAGAAAAACAAACAAGAATAAGAAATTGACAGAGATACCGAGTATTTTATTAACAACCAATAAAGAGAAAAATTACAACTTCTGCAACTTCTAATCTAATAAAATGAATGAAGAGTCTACTATTTATAGGAGACATGTCCAAACCCTAGAATAAACCTAAAATATGTAAACTAGGTCAAAAATTGCGTAAAATCGAAAATAAGGAAAAAGATCAGCGGCTCGTTGCTCGAGCAATAAGCCGGCGACAGCCAGCGACATTTTCCCTGCTCCAATTTTGCTCATCTCGCTCGAGCGTGAGTCGAGCAACCATCCAGCACCATCAATTAGCATTTTTTCCTTTTTGGACCCTATTTTAACATCTTCAATCTCAATACTCCACAACGCGAAATACTAGACCCAATTTGGACCAGATTTGAGTCACAAAACCCAACATACGTGATACAAACTGTAAAGATACTCAACAAACTACAAAGATACTTAACATGTATCGAGTTTGAGGATAGTGATTGGAGTCAATCAAATATGTGCAACAAAATAAAAAGTAAAGAAAGCTAGACCTATATCGCTTGTATATTTTACTCTTTGTGCCCATTTATCTTGGACCAACATTGAAAATTTCTCACCCGGTTTCAACATGGATCCAGGCCCGTATCAGGGTCACCCGAATCCAATAATTAGTATGCCTTGTTAATTGTTTCACATAGGATATTTCTAATCCTCCTATATTATCCTCACATTACGTTGAATGTGACCTTGATCCATAGGGCTTTTATGGAAAAATTGACATCCCCACAAGAGTTTTTGCCACGATACCACATGGGACCCTCCAAAAGTGACTTGCTTCGGCGTGTAACCCTAATGATTCAAAAAATATAAAAGAAAAAGATCCATTGGAATTTTAGATTCCTATTAATTTTCTCATATAAATACGAGTGGTTGAAACATTATGATGAAGTGATGCAATTTTGGTGGGACGTTAGTGGAGTAGATAAAGAAGGAGATTGCAAGAGAAAGACGTTTGAAGTCATAATTTAAATGAATAATTTCGTTTTTTTAGTAACTTAAACATTTCGATAAATATTTCGATTTAGTCCTGAAGCTAATCTTATAATTTGATTATCGTTTTCTTATTTAAGCAACCTTAACTTAGTAAGAG
This sequence comes from Fraxinus quadrangulata, assembly GCA_903798255.1. NCBI lineage: Eukaryota > Viridiplantae > Streptophyta > Magnoliopsida > Lamiales > Oleaceae > Fraxinus > Fraxinus quadrangulata. The sequence goes on from CAIGRB010045536.1 coordinate 18,676, forward strand.
GGTGGGCTTGTTTAAAAATATTAATCTTAGAATCTGACGTCTTGCTTGTGTTTTTGATTGGTAGAATTGCTCGTTTGAATTCTTTTGGTAGAAAAAAAAAATATACTGAATGCATTTGGAGCAGCTATATGTTTGATAGATAGAAGTTCTTGTCTAATCTTGAGTATTCTTCAAAATTGTCCAATCTACTTTATCAAACACGCTCTTCACCTTTAGACGAGACATTTAAGAGAGAGACGTGTAAGAATATTGATTTAATTTGTTAACATAGTGCTTGCCCATCTCCTTTCTTATCTTTACCTAGAGCCAATCCATTCCACATCCCTTTATCCCTCCTTATCTTTATTTAAAGCATAGGGTAGTTCTCCAAGCAAATTCTTGGTAGAGTCCTTAGCCATTTGAAGAACCCTCCAAAAGGTACTCTCCATGATCAGTCATTCAGGTTGTTTGATTTTTGGAATTATTTGTCAACAAAAGTTTGATTCCTTTTTCTTCATTCCCTCAATTGTCTGCCACATAATTTTCTTACATAAACTGTACATTGTTTAATGATTTCAGGACAGTAACAACATCAATTCAAACAATGAGTAGTAAAGATATGAAGGTTGAAATTCCCTCAGAGTCTGACGTTATATCACCATCATCTGCTGGAAAGCTTGCTAGACAAGAAAGCATTTCAAGAAATAATTGCTTATGCTCCCCAACAACTCATGCAGGTTCCTTCCGTTGCAGGCTTCATCGTGGCACTACCCCGTCCCTCAACCGGACTAAGAGCATCGACTCAACAGCTCTCCAGGATACTCGATCAAAAGCCAATCCGAGTACGGATACTTCTAGGCAAAATAATGCATTGGAGGCTCAATAATATGAACAATCAAGTTGTTTTTCTGCTGTTTCGGTGATTGATTTATGGGTTTTATGTGAGTTTTATGTGTGATATATAGACCTTCTATTACGAAAATCAGAAGAAGGCCTCTCCTTAGAAGAAAATTTTAGTTTCTACCCATAAACAAATTCTGTGTATTGGTTAATTTGAGACCTTCTGGTTTTGCCTTCTTTAATTGCTCAACTTCTGCTGGAAGAATAAAATTAGTAAATAATCATCATCCAAGCACGAATAGTCATCACAAAAATGATTATCGAATCCCCATATGAAATTCAGAGATACAAAAGAACCGAATTTTCTACTAAATCCTTTATTCCCTTNGTATGACATTTCGCTTTTGGATCGGAACACTAGATTTTTGCTATGGAAGGTTAAGATATGTGCAGTACTCGCACAACTGTATTTGGATGATGCGTTGTTGGGAATTGACAAGATGCCAGCAACTTTGACCGCGAAGGAGAAATTACTGAAGGATAAGAAAGAAGTTTCTCACATTCATCTTCATCTCTCGAATACCATTCTTCAGGACATGTTGAACGAGAATTCAGCAGCTAATTTATGGTTGAAGTTGGAGCAATTGTACATGACTAAAAATCTGACAAGCAAGTTGAACCTCAAGTAGCGTTTATACTTTCATCGAATGGCAGAATGAGAATCATTGGAAGATCACCTGGCTATATTTAAAGAAATCGTCTGATTTGGAAACTTTGGAAGTAGAGTATGATGATGAAGATTTGTCATTGATTCTATTGTGTTAGTTACCCACTTCGTTTTCTTCATTTAGAGACACGATCTTATATAGTCGTGATACTCTCACCATAGATGAGGTGTATAATGCTTTGTATTCAAAAAAGAAGATGAAACATTTGGTTTCTGAGGCAGTGATGGAAAAGACCTAGTTGTGGATGGTGGTTCTGGAAGGGACAGATCGAAATCTAAGTTCGGTAATCAGATTTGTAACTGTTGCAAGAAGAAGTTGTACTTAAAAAAGGATTACTACAAATTGTAGAATAAAGAAATGATGGCTGCAAGTAGATATTCAAATACTTCAGGCGAAGTAGATCTCGTGGAGACCGTTGTAAGTGATAGAGATATCTTAGTTATTTCTGATGTCGAGTCTAAATCAGAGGAGGATTGGATTCTTATTCAGCATGTGTGTTTTATATGTGTCCTAATAAGGACTTTTTTACTACACATGAAACTGTTTCCAAAGGTGTCGTGGTTATGGAAAACAACACACATTGTCGGGTTACTAGAATTGGTACTATCAAATTGAAACTTTTGGATGGAATAATTAGAACACTTGGTCAGGTTCGACATGTTCCGAATTTGAAGAAAAATATTAGATCTTTGTCTATCCTTAATTCAAAAGATTATGAGTTCTTTGGTGGAGGTGGAGGTGGAGCCATGAAGGTTTATAAGGGTGCCCAAGTTGTATTAGAGGTACGAAAAAAGTCTCAATTATACATCTTGTAGGGTCGTGCAGAATCTAGAAGAGTCAATCAGCACAGGTTTAGCATCGTGGTGGACATTCAATTTGGTACAATACCTTTAATAGCTCATAAATGGTCGGATTTGAAGAATACTACTCGGTGAAGTTCAGGAGATATGGATAATGCCGCTTTGTCACCATCACCTACGGTGTTATTGTATTCAGTTACCAGGGAATGACCCAATAGTAAAAGGTATGTGGATGCTGATTTTGTTGAACATGTTTTAAGTGGAGTAGAAGGTATATAATCTAGCAATGGGCCTTCTTTAAAAGCATTTGATTTTGACTCTACTTTGGGATGTGTTATAGCCCATTTTGGTAAATTATAAAATCATTATGATTTTTTGGGAATATGAAATAATTCTACAAAAGTAGTGCTTAGATTCATTGGAAAATGTGGAGTATTGTGTTTTGTTGGAGAAATTAATTTTTTAGTTATTGTTGAAGAAGCCAAATCATTCCATGGTAGAATTCGTGTTAAGGTAGAGATTGTTAGAATTTGAGTGTGATCCGAATTCTTTGTTGAAGTAATTAAAGAATTTTAATTGAAGTGCACATCAATAATAATTCAGTTTGGAATGCTATTGAAGTCCTATATCAAGTTGAAGTTCTATTTTGGAAACTCATTAGAAGTTGAAATTTATTTTGGACTCGATTTTTTGGTATCATACTTCATCAACAATTTTATTAGGAGGGTTTGGATATCCCCTACATATTTCCTATAAATATTAGGCTCTTCTATATAATTTTACAAGTGTGAAAAAATAGATTAATAGAATTATATAATTCATTGTAATTTTCTTTTTGCTCCATTATTTTTGAGTCAATAAAATCTCTTAATTTTTCTGCCATATTTCTTGTCTTTATTATTCTTTTACTTAGTCGAATACTTTATTATTGTGTCATATAACTTCAACATCACAATCCAATGATTGGTGTCCCAACAAGTGGTATCAATCATAACAAGAACATATATTAAAAAAAAAAAGAGATGGCACGTTTGGTTAGTAGTGAAGACCATAAAAACCTAGAGGGCAATGGGGGCAATGGGGATAGGTGAAGGGTTAAGAAAAGAAAATATGGTATTAAATGGAAAGACAATGTTTGATTTTCAATATGACCTTTGAGCTTTTCTATTTTAATGGTGCCAAAAGTGTCGTGTGTCTATAGAAGGAACCAAGGGCTTAATTGTAAATATTATTATTCATAATTATATTTTTTAGAACAAATATTGCTACTTGTATATAAGAAGTTACATAATAGTTTATATACAGATCACATGTCAAAAAAAGAGAGGACGAATTTATTTTTTTATTTGGTTAAAAAAATTCCAACTTAGTCATATATCACAACATCATGCGTATATAAACATATTACGTACATGTAACACAACCGTATTTTTTAGCCCCACGTATATTCTTCCAATTACTCTTTTCTATTTTCTAATTCATGATAACAGGTAGTATTCACGTCACTCGTATCTATAAATTTTATTGACAAGAAACCAATTTTCACAACCTATAAGTCATTGACTATATGGATATAGTTAGTTCAAAGAATTTCAAAAAAAAAAAAAAATTAAAAATATTTGACAAATGTCTAAAACTTTTACTACTTAATCGATAGTAAATGTAATAATTATAGAAAACATCATAATACAACTTTAATAGGCTAAATTCGATTACATGAAACACACATTATCAAATGTTGAAGGGAAAAAATTAGGGTTATCGAATTTATGGTACGCTTTTATGTTGACCGTTAAATTTTACATTGTCGCAATGAGATCGCTAAATTTAAAAAACAAAAATTTACAAATTGAAATCTTTCATCAAATATTTGCTCAAGGATAAAGAATGTGTTAATAAAGATGATTAAGTTGAGAAGATCCTCAAGTAACCTCATTATTAAATTGGGGAGCCTTATGTTGTTCTATTTGCCGATGAGAAGGGGACACTATCTGGGCTATTCAAGTTCACAATTGTTGGCAAATTCTCCCATTGGAAAGCTGGTATGCTAAAGGTACATAAGAACTTTCAAAAATTTAGGTTCTGGGTTACTTTAAATTGGGTCTTGTTGATTTCAAGCACATATTGATTCACTTGAAACACGAAGACAATTATTGTAACATGTTTTTGAAACCTCTGTGGTACTTGATGGTTATTCGATGCATGTATTGAAATGGACTTGTGAGTTTCACCCTAAGTACGAGACCTCGATCACTTCTATGTGGATTTCTATTCCTTTATTGCATGTAAACTTTTGTGACAATAGCTTCTTGTTTACTTTATCTAAGATTGTTGGGATACTGTTGAGGATTGATGAGGTCACCTCGGACTGGCATAGACCTAAGTCAAGGTATGAAAGGAGGTGAATTTAGAGCATACGCTCCCTGAGTTGATCACGAAAAGAAATATGGTTTTTGGTAGGTTATCATTTATGAGAAGATGACTAGTTTTTGCTCCAAGAGTAAGCATATGGGTCACTCTTCTAATCAGTACATGTCTGGTGTGTCCCTCCTGCTCCCCCTGTTGTTATCAACCCTCTATCTCAATCTACTATACCTAATGTTGCTTCTAATTCGTAGGCTAGATGCAAGAGTAATGGTGGTTGATGAACCATTTACGTAGTGAGTCCTGGTTACAAGGTTACTACTGAACATTAATTCGCTAGGACTTTTGTGGCACCACTTGTATCAGTTACTCTGTTAGTGGTCCTTTCTGTTACTCCTACTCCTACTATTATTATTACTACTCCTTCAATTGATGTAAACCTTCTCAGCCAGCAATTCTCTCTCATTCCTCAACTCTTCCATCATTTTTTACCTCTTCAAATCCTTTGCTCGAGTATATACACATGGTTACGGTTGCTCATCCTATTTCGACGGCCTCTGATGGTAGTTCACATCTCAGCTGTTATGAGAATGTAGAGGCTACTATTCCCTTGAACATAGAGTGTACTTCACATGGTGGTTCAAATCAGCCATTTCGTAGGAGTTTGTTCGTTGAAATTCCGCAAGTATATGGATCGTGACAAGTAATAAAGTGGATTTATTAAGTCCGAATATCATCCCACAGAGACTATTATCTGCTAATAAATTTTAAACTAACCTAACTTCAATTTAAATAAAAGAATTAAGTAATGACCAAATCAAATTTTGTTTTCAAAGTGAAATTCTAATAAATAAAATGACAAACTATTAAATAAATAACAAACTCAAATTAAAATTGGAGAAAATATTATGTGATTGGATAGTTAGGATTTTCGATTTCACTTAGGTTATTTATCATACATTTAATTTCAATTTATTCAGCCAATTTTCATACGTGTCAACGATCGAATTAACCTATTATATTAGTGATCTCTCTCAAGCAACACTAATCCTATTCATATGTCCGAACTTACTATATCTCTACTTAAATCCACACACATATGAACGTATTTATTTATAGGAATTCAACAAAGATCGCATAGCTTATAATTATCTTTCGATCTCTTATAAAGTCTATGTTAATTATTGCACGAGTTAGAAAAATACATCACCTCTCGGTTCCCAATATTATCCCTAAATCAATTGATTATTGCGCAGACAATTAAAGCATTAAATACACAATAATTAATTAACAAGTATTAAAATGACATGAAAAACTTGAAATTAAATATATAATAAAAATTTAAGTTACATCATCCATCCTAACATAAAAATATTTAGCAGCACATAATATTAAATTTAAACACGTAAAAGTGGAAAGATATCACCAAAAATTGACGAAACGTGATTAATTCTGGCTAAAATTGAAGCTGTCTCCTTTTTCCTTCCAAAAAAGCCAACTCCTATGCGTGAAATTATAATATTTAATTGAATTCTCTATTTTCTTCCCAAAAGACCTTGACTTTTCTTCCCAAAATTGTTTGTCGCGCGCGCGCGC